>JASDQU010013644.1:45288-61965 GCA_032191745.1 Picea mariana | reverse complement strand
AGAAGATATAACTGATAATGAATCTTCTTTTTCCTCAACATTATCATCCCCTTCATCTGCACTGCTAGAAGAATAATTTACAAAATTTTGAGTGTATAATGCATATCCCTCACAACAATGCTCAAAAAGTCTCTCGGCTGGGTAAATTATCTTACAATATGAATGAAACGCAACATGAAAATACTTCAATGAAGAAATGCTAGAGATAGGAAGAGATCGATACCATTGTCATGCATATCCTTCTAATGAGTATACGAACATTTTCATGAGATAATATTCATGATAGATACCTAGTTGATCTATGCATTGATGAAACTTAATGAGATGTTGTGTAGGATTATTTTCCTCATTTCCGCTAAAAATAGGAAGAAATTTTGTGCATTCTGAGAAAGAAGGTGGAAGATTAGGAAAACCAGGAATGACTAAGAAATTGAGAGGTGAAAACCTCCTAGCCAAGATAGATTCCATGGCCATTCTTTTCCATTGTCAGTGAAGTCACCAATAGGTTCTTCCTTCATGGAGTGGAGTCGCCACAGTGAATGATATGCAGTCTGATATATGTTCACTTCGTGTTCACCATCAAGAAGAGAATTTGATCAATGTCGTTCTCCTAGGGAATATTACTTCATTTTTTTCCCCAGAAATAGCGCAAAAATATGTTAACACTAGAAGTTGACTCGAGACTGCTATTGATTCAATCCTAGCACACCTTGATTTAATTGGTTTTAGGAAAACTTAGAGAGTGGTAGGATCAGCATGAAAGCAGTGAGATGGTTGAAAATCAGCAGTTGGCCATTGGGCATGGAGTCCATTAAAAACATATAAACCTGTCTTAACATTCTATGGTAAGCAATTCAAGCTAACAAAAATTAGATCATCTCCAAGGATATAGATAACTGGAATGAGGAATGAAGAAAACAAAACTGCAAGTTAATCAAAAACCACCCTGATCCTTGATACACTTATAGGGAAGAATACTCAACATTCAGAAACCCTCTCTGACTATGAATATAAGTCTCAAATGTGGTCGGTGTAGAACACTACAATACATCATATACTACAGTATTATCATCACCGAATTGCATACATATATCCTATAGCATAAAAACACATTTAAGCAGATGAAAAAGAAATAAATGATGAACTAAGGATAGGGAAAAAACAAACTAATCATAAACTTTGTTATCAGTTGAAATATTTACATAGAAATCTTGCATAAGGTTTTTCAAAATATTACATAGGTTGTTCACCCTCTACATCTCTCTCTCAGTCCCTCATACTGAATCCCTTCTCTATTACAAAAACTGATAGTTTAAATAATAATAAAAAATTATGCAATTGTTTCTATTTTGTTGGAAATCAAATCAAATAAAATTAGAAGAAATAAACTAAAATAGAACCAGTTGCAATAGGTGTCAAGTTGTTGAATGCTAGAGTCTATTTTTGGCTACAAATCACTGCTGTTAGGTGCCTCATTTCTGCTGAATTTTCTTCTAGAAAGACTGGGTATGATTCTCTGTCTCTTTGATAAGATATTTTTCTTTAAATATTTGGATTTAATTTCCACTTGCATCCTTCGAATGGCTAAATGCTTCATGAAAAAATCTCTAGAAATTTGGGAAATCATTGATATACTTGATTGTTATGTCACAATGTCTACCACATGTCTCCTCTGGATGCCTTTGAATACTATTTTTTTGTTAATTGATTTCCACTTGTTCATTTCTATATATCTTGAAATGCTCTATCACTTATCTTGACTGTCAATTGCTACATGACCACCTAGAAATGTTTGATTCCATGCCCTTGAGATGTGCAATAAAAACTAGGATTTGATTTTCAAATATTGCCTATAAATATGGAGATGATGAGAAAAGTTTCTTGAATATGCTCATCGAATCTTTTGAAGAACTATTTATTTGAAATTTTCTCTGCCATTTTTTCCAATAATAATTGTCCTGAAGATAGCATTTCTAAATATAGAAAAACAAATCAGTGCATCCCTATTTTGTGCTTAATTTCCCTACATATATGACTTGGTTCAACCCCTCCAATGCATAACTCAATCTCCCCAGCGAATATGCAATGCACTCCACATCCACTATCCAAACTCGGCCCTCTAAAGGAAATATGAATCCTTGTGTGGCGTTTACTCATCACTCATGTTGGCATTTGTGTTGACAGGTGCAATGCCTTTGTTTTGTTGGAAATGGAAATATATCCCACATCGATCAATTGGAGTAATTATTTGATTTTTATATATGCCAACGGTTGCAAACCCCATCAACGTGTTGTGCCTAATAGTAGAGCCCCTTGTGGGATCCTCCTTGGTCATGGCTTGTGCTTGGTGCGTGCTTCCTTGTGTGTTGGGATTTGTGGTGTGACTTGGTAGTTTTATGGTTTTTCATGTGCCTTTGTATAGCTCTCAGGTGCTTGGATTTGACTTGGAGATTGGAGCTTGGGCCCAATAAATTTTATAAAACAAAAATTAAAATCGTGTTATTCCCGAGAGTAAAAATCTCTTGCAAATGTTTTTTAATGAAGGCGCTACTGGAAGTTCCAGTAGAGAAATGTTTTCTTTAAAATTGCTCAAGACAGAAAGAGAGATAACACATGGCACCTTGCATAGAAGTAAAGGGGAGAGAAATAGTCAAATAAGATATCAGAAGAGTGAATTTAGGGGGAGCAACCCCAAGGAAATCTCAAACAGGGGGATTAGCCCTAGAGAGAGAGTTACCCTTTTTCCCATGATATCAAAAGAGGGGTAAGAGAAAGATACATAGAGAAAGAATAGAAGCAATTAAATGGAGAGAAAGATAAAAATCATAGAGACAAGGGGAGCGGTGCCAAAAGGAGATACCATTTGCCATTGATGTCAAAGGGGGGCAGAAAAGAACAATGGTGTGGGAGAGAAGAGAGAAACAACACAGTTACAGGTGAGTGATGATCATAGGAGGAACATGAGTATGAGTTTTTCCATCAATGCATTCTATTAGTGTTTCCATGAGGAGCATGAGCATGAGTATGACTTTTTCCATCAATGCATTCCATTAGTATTGCCATCAATTCCAAATGGGGATATTGTTGGACAGTTGGTTGCCATTGATGTTAACCCTTGAATATTTATTTCAACCCTTGGAAAAGTTTGAAATCCCTAGAGATGTGGATGAGATCGTTGGACAGTTGGTTCTCGTTTGTATGATTGATATTGATGGTGAGTTAGTTGTCATTGATGTTAGTTGATGTCAACAGTTGTGCACTTCAATAATTATGGTAGCAAATTCTACTAGCCCCAAAGGTATGGTCATGGGAACCACAGTTGATCAAGGAACAAGTACATGAAGGTCAATGTACTTGTAGGTAATACTATCATATATGGATAGTACACATCATTCCATTTCCGGTGATACATGCTACACCGCATAGTTCCTCACGGTTGAGGAGATATGGCTCTGTGAAGTTGGAGGACTCACAAGAATAATATAGAAGCCCTTGAAAGTTCAACAAGAAGTTTATTATTCTAGAAGCCCCTATAAGGTCATCAAGAAGCTTGACCAGTCAAAGTGGTTGCAACAAGAAATCAATTAAGGGTAAAGGTGTTGCAACAATAAATTAATTATGGGTAAAGTAGTTGTAACAAAATTTTTGCTACTCAAAGTGGTTGCAACAAGAAATTAATTATAGGTAAAGTAGTTAAAACAAATAAATTATGAGTTTAGTAATTATGGGTAAATTTGTTGCAACAAGATTGTGGGTTAGCCCTAGAATAAGGAAAAGGGGTAAAATAGTTACAAGGTATCCCCTAAAGGAATTCAGTTGGGAAGTATAAATAAGACTTCAAGAGACTCCCATTAGAACCTATTGAGTATATTGAATATATATAAGTGACTGAGGTAACCAAGGAGATCTGAGGTGAATTTCAGAGGGAAGGTGAAGTAAAGATGGCCGAAAATCCAAGGGAGGATGAAGTATGTTGATGATGTGTTCTAAGGTATGTTATTTACATGTCATATTACCATTTGTGCTATAAATGTTTTTATAAAATGATTCAAATAGTGAAAATCAGAGGTTGTTGAGAAAACATATCAAGGTAATTTTGGTATAAATTGCATCTTCTGGGCCGTTGTACATTTGTATATAAACTCTGTGGAAGATAGGGATTTTGACTAGTCCTAAAACTAGTTTTAAACAGGTGTTTCGGGTAAAAAACACATAACTTATTCATAAAGAATCCAAATTATGTGAAATTAATTTAAATGAAAAACATACAGGACTTAGATTTTTGTGTGATAGTTTTAAAATAAGATATAAAATATTGAGCACGTGGCATGTCGTACAATTTCACTCTATAGAATGGGCCAAACTTCAGGCGCAAGCTCTGTTATTTTCTCTATAAATCCGTTTTAGGAATGATTCAAGGAGTGAAACTTGGAGGAATTTCAAAAGTCATATTGAAGACGGTTGGGTACAAATTTCAGACCTTCGTTCATTACTGGTACAAAGTTATGCTTGTTGAAAGTTAGGGTTTGTGAATAATCCAAAACTATTCTCGTGAGATTTAGGTAAATGTTGATGAAGATGTTATTCTATTATTGTTGAAGTCAAGGAAGGTATGCAGATATTTGATCACATACAATAGGTCAACTACAAGATCATAGGTATATTTATATGATTATTTTGAAGTTGCATCTTGGTGATCTTGTGGAGCATGCTTGAGGCATGTCTTGGTGAGTTTTGGGGGTATGTCCTGTGGTATATATTGGATGTATTGTAAATGTTGTTTGAAGAATATATGTTGAGGCACATTTCTGGTGCATATCTAGGCTAAATTGGTATATATTTTGATGTATTGTTTGGCACATGGTTAATGTGCATGTTGAACATTTTGTTGGTTGTATATCAGTGATGTTTTGGCACATAGTTTGATGTGAAGAGTACATGGTTCATGATTTATGGATGATGTGGCATACATATCTTGTTTCAATGGTAAAAGCACATCTTCGTGATTTTGGTATATGATATAGAAGCACATCTTGGTGATGGTTGTGATTTCTTCTGGTTGATGGAAATATTTGTGATATTGTGCATATGGTTGAGAGTTTTTCTTGGTGATTGATATATGTGAGTAGATTTGGATTGGTAGATGAGGTTGACAATGACAAGTTGAAGTGACAGGTTCTTGTGACAATTTGACAGTGACATGTTGGCAGTGACATTGATGGTATATCAGTACAGTGACAGGGACAGTGATAGGTTGATGTGGTAGTGACAAGTTGGTCTACATTTATATTTCAGGGAAGCAATCTGGGGAAAGGAAAGGATCTTGTAGCCTCCTTTTGGTTGGTTTTGGAGAATTAGGAAATTGGAGCTTTCTTCATGTCAAATACTGTAAACTAGGGAGTTGGAGCCTCCTTCTAGTTGTAGCTGGTAAATAAGGGAGTTGGAGCTTCCTTCACGTTGGATCCTGAGAATTAGGGGGTTGGAGCTTCCTTCTAGTTGGAGCTGGAAAATTGGGAAGTTGGTGCTTCCTATGAATGTATTTCTTCTAACATATAAGAAAATTGTTTTTTGGTTTTCTCCCTCATTCGGCTTCCACGTAAATATTGGTGTATTGTGTATTTTTTATTATTTTACCATGCATTATTGATTTATATTACAGATGATACACTAAACATAGATGATAAAGAGATGAATTGTAACTGATCAAGTTAATGTTTATGTGCTTTGATTATACATTGTGATTGAAAGTGGTTAAAAGTGATAAAATTTCTCATACTTATTCACCCTCCTACCCTCTCAGTATTCCAACAATTGGAATCAAAGCAAGGTTCCTTCAAGAAACAATTTAACCACTGCAAGGTATATCATGGAAAGAATTGAAATGTATAAGATGGAAGTACCACATTTCAATGGTCAAAAAGGTTTGAAATATGAAATATGGAGAAACAGAATGAAAGCGTTTTTATAGGCACATGGATGTGATATTTTCCGATCAGTTGTGATAGGGTACATAGCTACAAAGAAGCCTCTGAAGACTGTAGTAAAGAAGGAATTGAAAAGGAACAACAAGATAGCAATGGATTTTATCATGGAAGGATTACCTGATTCGGTAAAAAACAAAGTGGGATGGTGTGCATCATACAAAGATCTTTGGGAAAACCTACAATATCTTTACGCAAGGAAAGGAAGAAAACAAAATGAAGCAGGTGACAATTCATATGATGAACAAGTCAACAGAGGTGAGTATTTTTCTTTAATTGTGCAAAAGTGGGACATATTGAAATTGAATTCCTTTATTTGAAGATTGGAAGTGATGAGACTGAAAATCCCAATGAAATAGAAGACAATCCCGGTATTGAAAAGGAAAAATATCATGAAGAAAAATTGATCGAGAAGGAATCTCAAAGTCTCAAATATAAAGAAGTCAAAGCAGAAGAAGCCAGAAGAATTGAAGGAAAATACAAAATTCAATTGGAAGACAAGCATTGATTGGAAGTCGAACTAGTAGCACAATGAAAGGAAGCAGATAAGAGAGAAAATATTTTGACAAATCATCTCAAGGAAAGAACTAAGGATCTAAATCATCTTGAAGCAGAATTCGGTCGACAAGAAAGAAAAATTGAAGAAGAAATGATCTCTTTGAAGACTCAACTTGAGGAAGCAAAACAAACAGAATAATTTATGAGGATTCAGATGTTTAAAAAGGAAGATGATTGTGAGAAGCTCAAAAAAGAATTTGTCTTCTTATTGAGAGTTGAAGTTGAAAATATTAACAAGAAATTCAAAAACTCCCCAGTACTAGACAGAACAAGTTTTGGAAACATTGGTGAGACTTCATACAAACAATATCCAAGCCACAACAAGAATTTTGAAGAAACTAGAAGCCCCACACATCTAGTTGAAGAAAAGTACTCCAGGTTGCTAGAAAGGAAGAATGAAGAAAAGGTTAAGAGTTACATAGAAGTACTTAAAGGAAGGAATCATGGTGAGAAACAGTCCAATAGAAATGATACATTTTCAAGAAGACCATCTACTTTCAGATAGAAAAGAAGATTCAACTATGATCATGATTATCGAAGGCATGAGTTCAGAAGGACTAAATCACCAAGAGGATCATCTAATCCTAGGTATGAAAGTTTCTTTTATGGTTACTATTTTTATTGTACTAACTTTGGACATAAAGTTGTATACTACAAAGAAAATGGAATTAATTTTCAAGAAAGTAGTGCTTATGTGGATCCTCACAATATTGGATGTTACAAATTCCACAATTATGGTACATAGATTGAAATTGCAAAAGTGTGATAGATCCATCCATGAAAGAAAACATTGATAATAGGTATAAGAAGGTTTGTAAAAGAAAGGAAAGACAAGAAGAGAAAATGAATGAATAACAGGTACCAGAGATCGCAAGATTTGCAATAGTATGAGAAATACTAGAAAATAAAGTGAAAGAAGAATAAGTCTCAAGGATCGTATTGTTAGAATACGCATCAGTGAAAGATCATAATGCAAAGCATGTAAAGGAAGAACATGTCCTAGAAATCACAATCTCGGGATACATAGTAGTATGATATCATGATGAATCTACATGTAGAAGGGAAGATGTTAGAATCCAAGAAGAAAGTATCTGAATTTAGGAAGATGATGGATCTGCAGATAAAGAAGAAGACGACTCTGCATTATGGTGGATTCCTCCATTTTTATGATCCATTTGTCTTGGAGACTCCCAGGTAATATGAATATTGAATATTGGGAGTCTATGCAGTAGTTGTTACAGTTCAGATATCTATTCTTTAGAAAACATGAAGTGTTTCAGAGTGGTGTTACAGATGTTTGATTTAGAGTGTTTCGATGGAAGAGGTACAGGATGTCCTATGACATATTGGTTGGTTAAAGAAGAGGTTTTAGAACACATCTCCATGTAGGTATGCAAAATATCAACTAGAAAACATAAGGAATATCATTGGTACACTTCTTGATGCAGACATTCATAGAGGACATATTGAGGTAGGAATATATTCATTGCATAACATTACAGATTTGTAGAGTTTGATTTGCAGTTGAGCATACTAGTGGGAATAGTTGTTTCAGTTTGAGATGCAGGTATGTGATAAGCAGTTGCAACAGATTCAGATAAGTCTTCAGAAGAGTGAAGTGATAGATGGGTCAACATCGTGGATAGTTGAGTAGTAGATTCATGAACATTATGAGTCACATGGAAACGGATGGATTCGTAAGACACTTAGCAGGATTGGACAGATATATGTCAATGGATGAGACTAGCTCAAATATTGATTCAAAGATTGGTTCATAGATTGTTTTAGAAAGTGGTTCAAATATTGTTTCAGAGACTAACTCAGAGACAGTTGAATGATTTTGATAATGAAATATCTGAATGCTTAAACTTTGAATGCATTTGTATATGTCACTGATTTACAAGAGGAAGCACCAATGGAAAAAAAATCCAAAAAGAAGAAGTTATAGGAAGACCTACATGAGATCTTACAGAGAAGTCAAGGGGAGAGAAATAATCAAAGAAGATATCAGAAGAGTGAAGATAGGGTGGGTAGCCCCAAGAAAAGCTCAGATAGAGGGAGCATCCCCAAAGAGAGAGTTGCACTTTTTCCAAAGATATCAAAGGGGGAGTAAGAAAAAAATCCAGAGAAACAGAACAGAAGCATTGAAACAGAGAGAAAGATCATAAGCATAGAGACAAGGGGAGTGGTGCCAAAAGGAGATACCATTTTTTGATTGATGTCAAAGGGGGAGAGAAAAGAACAATAGCATAGGAGAGAAGAGAGAAATGGAATAGTTACAAGTGAGCGATGATCACAAGAGTAGCATGAGCATGAGTATGAGTGTTGTCATTAATGCATGCCATTAGTGTTTCCATTAGGAGCATGAGCATAAGTATGAGTGTTTTCATCAATGCATTCCTTTAGTGTTTCCATTAATGGAAAAGGGGGATATTGTTAGATAGTTGGTTCAGATAGTTGGTTTTCAATGTTGTCAACACTTGAAGATTGATGCCAACCCTTAGAGAAGTCTAAAATCCCCAGAGATGTGGATGGGATCATTGGAAAATTGGTTGTCATTTGTATGATTGAGATTGATGGTGAGTTAGTTTTCATTGATGTTAGTTGATGTCAGCAGTTATGCACTTGAAGAATTCTGATAGTGAATTCTGGTATCCTCGAAGGTATGGTCATGGGACCTGAAGTTGATCAAGGAATAAATACATGAAGGTCGTTTTACTTGTAGGTAAGACTATCATATATGGATAGTACACATCATGTCATTTCTAGTGAGATGTGTTATGCCACGTAGTTCCTCACAGTTGAGGAGATATGGCTCTGTGAAGTTGGAGGACCCTCAAGAATAATCTAGAAGCCCCTAGAAGGTCAACAAGAATTTAATTATTCTAGAAGCCCCTAGAAGGTCATCACAAAGCTTGACCACTCAAAGTGGTTGCAAAAAGAAATTAATTAAGGGTAAATTTGTTGCAACAAGAAATTAATATGGGTAAAGTAGTTGTAACAAATAAATTATGAGCTTAGTAATTATGGGTAAAGTACGTACAACAAGAATGTGGGTTATCCTTAGAATAAGGAAAAGGGGTAAAAAAGTTACAAGATAGCCCCTAAAGGAAGTCACTTGGGAAGTATAAATAAGACTTCAAGAGACTCCCATTATCACCTATTGAGTATATTGAATATTTGTAAGTGACTAAGTTAACTAAGGAGATCTAATGAAAATTTCAAAGGGAAGGTGAAGTAAAGAAGGCCAAAAATCCAAGGGAGGATGAAGCCTTTTGATGATGTGTTCTAAGGTATGTTATTTACAAGTCATATTACTATTTGCATTATAACTTTTCTCTAGAACGATTCAAATATCAAAAAGTGGATGTTGTTGAGAATAAATATCAAGGTACATGTGGTAGAAATGTCTGCTTCTGGGTCATTGTACTATTGGAGATACACTTTGTTAACACATGTAATGTTCAGGAGTCAAGAGACTCTCCTAAAAGTTCACAACAATTAAAAAATAAAGCATGTGTCAAATATTTTTATGATTATCATTTTGTAAACATAAATGATGAACTCTAGTTTCTAGTGCCATCACATCATCAAGCAACTCTAAAGGATCATTTTCAAAAGGAGAGTTTATCATTTTCCATCTTCATTTCCTTTTGCAAAGAAATCATTACAGACTAATTGTTTCATATTATTTTCACTGCAAACTCCTTTTACTTGGTCAGCTTCTATAGTCCTTGTATTGTAAACCTTATGCAGACCCAAATTTCTTGTTTTCATGTCAAAAAGATCAATTGCGTCATTTTCTTATAGCCATCAATCCCCGTCTACTGAAAACTCAATGCGTTGTGAATTCATTGTGCTGCAAACCCCCTGTTTTGTGCCAAAAACTCTCCATTTTACACAAATTGTTCAAGATTTTCCCCTCTTGAAAGGTTTTTCTACTTTTTGGGTTGTACCCTTAACTCATTTCCTCAGATTTATTTTCTTCCATTCTGAAATCAAATTTTAGCAAAAATCTCTTTCTTAGCAAACCCTAACCTTGGAAAATCAATTAGTAGCACCTTTCTTTTAGTCTTTATCATATAACCTCGTAGCACTGGTTATCAGAAAAGGAGTTTGTTGGTTTTTTTCTATCATGGATACTTAGAAGGGAAACAAAATTCATAAAGGATGAGATGTTTTCAAGGTTGAGACTTATGACCTGCAGCTACTCAATATGCAGAGAGGACACCCTAAGATTGTAGCATGAATTAACAAAGGTTTTTAAGTTTTCTTGCAGAATGTTGGCCGCAACTGATATTTTTTTAATACAAAATGACACCTACATGAAATTTCGCAACGCATCCTGCAAAGGTATTGAGAACTGCTAAAATTAAAACAGTTTGCAGCAAATTAGTACACAGTAGAGTTGTATTTTCATCATAACTCTTCAATTGCGATTTGGGCTCTTCTAAAATATTTTTGGATATGAATCATAATATCATTGACTTCCTAACCAAAACTCAGCCTGACCTAGTTTGTCGTTTGGGAGAAACATTGAAAACATCACCTACGGGAAAGTTTGCAGCAAATCTTGAAATTGTGTTGCAAACTCTAACAGTGTGATAAATTCAAGATATAGGAGGGATGCCACCTATCTGATGGGGTTCGAATGGTTTCGTAGGAGGTATTTGGACATGAGATATGTGTTCTATCACCATATAAAGTAGCATGACCTATTTCAAAAGGCATTTATCACAATAGACAAGATCCAAAAGGTGAATTTTTTGTTTCACCTTGTTGTAACAGCTCCTAGAGAAAACGGAATCCAATGCAACCACTTGGGATTCGACCTCTTTAGGGTAGTAAGAAATGATACACTATATATAGATTTGTGTTTTTTATGAAGAGGTTTAGTTCATGATCCAAGAGAGGAGAGAGTTTGAGGAGCAGTTTAGTTGCTTATTTGTAAGCATGAGGGCCTATTTGTAATCACATTTTCTTCCATTAAAGATTCATGAGAGTTGTTTATCGGATTGTATTATTTGTTTTCCATTTATATTTTCATCCTCTTGTTTGAATATATTGCAGGTATTGAATATCACTAGTTGTCCATGGGTAGGAGAATTCATGAGTTGCAAAGGATTTGTAGTGATTGCCTCCTTTCATGATTTATGTTCAAGTATTATTTTAATTCATTTTGCAGAGAGGATCACTGCTTGATGAATATTCTGCTTATTTTCATCTACTCCATTATTTTGTTCATCATTATATAGCCCTTTTTTTCTGGTATGCAACTTGATTCCCTTTGATCTGTAGGGTGTTTATGACTCCATGCCTAATGGAATGTCTCTACAAATAGTCTGTTGCCCTCTTTCTTGCTCTTTCTTGTTGATCCACCAAGCATAAAATTTATTTAATTATTCAAATTCTGATGGGTATTAGGCTTACACCTACATTAGTCTAGGTGTGACTTCTAGTGATAACATTTTTGGCTCCGTTGTAGGGGATCGAAGTTGAATATATTCCTTGGGTTGTACAAGAAAGATTACTACTAGTTCTTGATGGTGAGCAAGGATTGGTGACAGAATAGACTGCATTTTTTCACCATGATGACTCCACATATTTGAATAACTTGTTGGTGATTCAAATAAAGTTTACAGGACTCCACTGAGGAACAAGCTCAAACAAAAAATGGAAGGAAGACACGGGAAGTCTAGGTATCAAAATATAATTTTTTATCAAGAGCTCATATTATTTTTTATCATTCTTTTCATGTCCTTTCCTTCATATATCAGGAGAATCATCCTTTTCTTTGTTGACTCTGATGACCATAAGCCTACCACTATGTATCCCTCTTTGAAAGAATAAGGTTTGCATTCTTCTTACATAGTTGATGTTGACCCTATTCCTTCATTGAAAACATATGAGAACAATGTTTGTATTCAAATCCTTCCTAAACATGATCAGCCATGTAACCATGTGAATGACACAATTGATTCACCACCTTCTCTAATCATAGTACCATCTTCTACCACTACTACTGGAATTTTCAATCAATCCATTGAACCTCACTTTCATCCTACTGATGTTCAATCCAGAAAAAGAGAAAAAATGCTTAAACCCTTAAAACTACCATCTACTCTTCATCCTTACCCTCCCAAGTTTTTAGAATATGTGCCTCTTTTTGTTGGAGAACATCATCTTATAGCTGAGAAGTATTTGGGAGCTTTTCAGAATTTCATTGACAATTTTGAAATCATGCATGAGGATGTTTTTATGAGGTGATTTTCCAAATATTTGGTTGGAGATGTTTCTTTGTGGTTTAAAAATCTAGAGGTCGGTTCCATTGGTTCGTGGGCTGAGTTATTTGGTGAATTTTCAAGGTACTAGGGAGAGAACAAATCTCTTGACCAACACTTAGCTGATTTTTATGATTTGAAAAGAGGGGAGGATGAATCTCTTGCTATTTTCAACAAGATATTTTATAGTTTTTATTGGAGCATGCCTTTAGATATCCGACCTCCTGAAAGTGTTGCTAAATTGTGTTATGTAACAACTCTTCATCCAGATTTGTCTCTTCTTCTCCTAGAAAGGAGGTTAGTCACCTTGCAGCAAATGTTACTTGATTCTCAAGAGGTTGAGGATAATCTCAGAGACTGTGGAAAATTTTCATATCAAGTTAAGGATGAGGAGTGGAATGCAAAAAGAGATGATAGTGAACATGAACAAGAAGGATGTTATGAGAAGGAGTTGGCAGAGCAGCCTGTTGAGGAACAAGTTGTTGTCTCTAATTGTTTTATATATGATCTTCAAGAAGATTTTGGTTTACCTATATAGGACGATTACAATGACTATGATGAGGTTGATTTCCAAAAAACATCAGCAATATCCTTTCATCCAGAAAAGGACTCTTTTCAGTAGTCTTATGAAAGAATTCAGCCCATTTATCATAGTTATGACCTCTATCATAGGGAAAATTGTGACTTAGTTGGAGGTAAGTAATTTCCCTTATGATTTTCTTCATTTAATCTTTTGAAAGAAAAAATTGAAGTTGCTTATAGAGCAGAGAGAGTTGAGCTACAAAATCATACAAGTTTTTTGGAACATAATGATAACATTATAAGTCAACAAAAACCTTTCCATGTTCTTAGTGATCATATGGTTCTCTATATGGAGAATTTTATTGAGGTTGAAATGCATGATAAGTAAAATAATCAGACAGCTTCCATTTGTTCTGAGAATGATCTTGCATTTGAAAACTTAGAACAAGAACCATCAGCATTTGAAGAAAAGGATAGAGTGAAGAAAAAATCTTGTATGTTACTCTATACTTGTGAACAGGAAGAAACTATAGACACGGGTTGTCGTTTCTTTTTTATCGATCAACAATTGGTATTCACACATATTCTTCAATATCCTTTTGCATTTATGTTGGAAACATTAGAGAAATAGACCTTTATGAGTTACCCATAATCATTCAATGGAATTGGTTCTACAAAGTGGATGAGTTTTCATATTGGATTTGATTTTCAATTTGAATTTCCATTAAGCAGGGTTATGCAAGGAATTCAATCAGTATACAAGGTCCTTTCATGCATGCACTAGATTTTTTATTTCACCTAATCAAGCATCTCAGATATCGGGTTAGAAGTAGGGGAATAAGCTCATCATACGAGAATTTGTGTTTCCTTTAGTTTTGTGGTTTGTAGTAGATCAACAATAATACTCCATAACCCAATGGATAAGGCACTGGAACTACAATGTTCTTGGCATCTCACAGGGAGCATTTCATCCCCCATTGAGCCATATATTACACAAGGAATGTTTAGGAGTCAAGAGATTCTCCTAAAAGTTCAGAGCAATTCGAAAATAAAGCATGTGTCAAATCTTTTTATGATTATCATTTTGTAAAAGTCTCTAATGATGAAATCTAGTTTTCAGTTCCATCACATCATCAAGAAACTATAAAGGATCATTTTCAAAAGGATTTTATCATTTTCCATCTTCATTTCCTTTTGCAAATAAATCATTGCAAACTGATTTTTATTACAGACTCGTGGCGTTGCCAACTGTTTCATATTGTTTGCGCTGCAAACTCCTTTTAATTGGTCAACTTCTACATTCCTCGTATCTTAAACCTTATGCAGACCCAAGTTTCTTTTTTTCATGTCAAAAATATCAATTTCATCATTTTCTTACAGTCATCAATCCTCATCTACTGCAAACTCAGTGCGTTGTGAATTCACTGTGCTGCAAACCCCATGTTTTGTGTTGTGAACTCTATGTTTTACATAGATCATTCAGGATTTTCCCCTCTTGAAAGGTTTTTCTAATTTTTGGGTTGTACCTGTCAGAAAGTTGGCTTAGGTTGATGGACAGTTGGTATGGATTGTTGGTTGTCATTGATTTCAACTATTGGAGAGTGATATTGTAGATTTATGTCAACCCTTAGTGATTGATGTCAACCCTTGGAAAAAGTATGGTAGTGAATTCCAGTAGCACAAAGGTTTGGGTAATGGAACCAAGTTTGTTTGATGTAAAGATGACTCATTATTTTCTAGTCATGGTTTGTAATAAGTACAAATGGATGAAATCCAAGGTGGTCCCCTTATGGTGAAATCTCTCAAGGGAAGATGCTTTGCGGATTGAGTTATCCTAGAAGTATGGGTAGATAACCCATGCTTATTTGTGGAATAATGAGATGAAGGTCAGTGAAACTATCCTATATGGATAGTGTGTTTCAAGCCATTTTCGTTGGTATTTGGAACGTCACATAACTCCTCACGATTAGAGAGTTATGGCCATGAGAAGTTGGAGAACCCAGGTTTGGGTAATGGACCCAAGTTTGTTTGATGGATAAAGGTATGAGTTTTGATCTATTTTCAGGTAATACTATTCTATATGGATAGTACATGTCACTCCATTTCTAGTGGTATGTGGAACGTCACATAAATCCTCATGGTTTGAGAGTTATGGCCTTACAAAGTTGAAGGACCCTCATATGTCATCTAGAAGCCCGAAAAGGTCAAAGTAGTCAAAGTTGTTTAAGAGATTTTAAAAGGTAAATAATAAAGTAAAGTGATGAGTGTATTATAATTCAAATTGAAATTACTTCAATAATAAATTTAATGAATAAATTAGAAGTGGGTTAACCCTAAAATAAGGAAAGTGGGCAAAGTGACCTAGAAGATGTTTTTAAGGAAGCTACTTGGAGAGTATAAATAAGAGGCAAGGCTCTCTCATTTTACATCACACTTGATAATGTTGAATATATATAGGTGTATGAGGTAAGCGAAGGATATCTAAGCTGAATTTCTAAGGGAAGGTGAAGAAAAGAAGGTCAGAATTCAAGGAAGGATAAATTATTTTGATGATGCTTTATAAGGTATGTTATTTACAGGCCATCTCACCATTTTCACAATAAATTTTTTTCTAGAACTATTCAGACCGTGATATTGCTATTCCATTGAGGAAATATATCCAAGTATTTGTGGTACCAGATTCATCTTGTGGGTCATTGTATTTTTGAAGTTACACTCTATGGAAAATAGGGTTTGTGGTTAGTCCTGAAACTAGTCTAAAACATGTGTTTCGGGTAAAAACGTCATAACTTCTTCATAACAGACACAAACTCAATAAGACCAGATGTGTTGGTTAGAGTATATTCTATAGTATGTTTTGTAATAGTTTAAAATTGATTCAACAAATATTCCATGTGGGGAACGCTCTACAAGGTCTCTCTCTAGAATAAGCTAGAATTCAGCAAGGTATGTCATTTTTGCTATAACCCCTTTTATGAGAGGTTCCAAGTAGTGAAACCTGGAGGAATTGCACAAAACACACTAAAGAACATTGTAGATTAGTTTCATATCTTTATTCATTGTAGGCACAAATTTATTATTATTTCAATTTAGGGTTGTTGACTAATCCAAAACTAGGCATGTGAGACTAAAGAAACGTTTGATGAAAATGCTAGCCTCTTGTTGTTAAAGTTAAGGAAGGTTTGCAGGAATGTGATCATATACACCAGGTCTATTACAAAGTTACAAATCATATTTGGATGATGAAATTGATGAGGGAATTTGGTTGAGGTACATGTCTGGTACATGGTTGAGACAAGTAGTTGATGAGTTGGCACATACATGAGGTGTATAGT
>JASDQU010013643.1:100986-116427 GCA_032191745.1 Picea mariana | reverse complement strand
TTGAATGCTAACTAAAGAGTTTTGTGTAAGAGGGAAGTTTGGGAAAAAGAACCCCACACTCATTCACCCCCCCTCTAAGTGTGGTCCGTGTGTCCAACAAGAGTTTGTACAGAGAAATATGGAGGACCATAGGTATGGTTGGGTTCTTCAGAGGAAAAGAATCAAGTGGATTCAGTTACAAAGGAGACTGAAGTATGATACAAGAGTTCAGTTGGAAGAAGAACTCAGAGGAGTTGAGTTGCAGCAAAGAATGTGTGCTGAGGAAGAGGTTTATTTATGTGAACCTGAACAAGGATCAGTTCTTAGTGAGAGTAGTGATGAAGATGAAGACATGAGATTAGATGATGGTTTCATGGATCCTTGGAAGGATGAAAACTAGTTGGAAGAGATGATGTTTGAGACTGCAAAAGAGGCCTTGAATCCTTACGATTTTGAAATTAACAAATGGTGTATGTCTGCAGGTTTTACAGGCTCGAATTATGATGGAAAATTACTTATAATTGTCACACAATTAAAGGAGAAGATGGTTGGTTGTGGCTATGAAGATTGCTCAGATATGAGGAAAGAAAGACAGTCTCTTGATACTGTCATAAAGCTAAGAAAGGAGATGATTACTCACGTACATATGAGGAACATAGAGAAAGACTATAGTTAGGTGAAGAAGGATGTTCAGCTGAAGGACATTTAGAATATAAGTCAGAAGGGGAATGATAAAGAGCTTGATGTGATCAGAGAAAGACTCGGTAAACTAGAGAAATTGATTGATGAATATAATGAAGATGAATATTATGGATAGGTAATGAAGAGAAAGAGAGTGCAATGGTTTGCATTGCAGCAGAGGTAGAGACTAAAGTCATTAGTCTTGAGAAAGGATAGAGATCTCAAGAAAGTGGAGCTTGAGCAAAGAATGATGAGGCAGAAAGGAATATATTCATGTGAACGTGAATCAGAAATTTTCCTTTGGAAAACTTATGAAGAGGGTATACAATCCAAGAATACCATGATTAAGTGTTCTGACAATAGAAATCAGCTAAAAGAATTGATGGTGATACCATCCAGAGAGATCTTAGGATCTCGTGATTTTAAAAATAATGTATTGTATGTGAATGCAGGGTTTATTGAAGCAGGACAACTCTCTAGTGTTGTCAAAAAAGAAGAGAAAGGAAAAACTCAGGTTTTTCAACAGATAGAAGAAGGTTCATATAACCTTATGATGAAGAGGTAAGAGCAACTAATGAATTTTTCTACTGAAGACTTTGTGGGTGATCATCAATTTCTAAATGATGTTAGCCTTGAAGACAGCCAAGGTAAAGAAGGTTGGTTGACAATTAATGTAGAGGAAGAAAGTGTAGAACTTTTGGAAGAAATTCCAAATGAGTTGGAAGATTTGTGGTATGAGTTGAGTCTCTTGGAAGATAGACTAGAAAAACATAAACTAAACATTCAGATTGTGAAATTGGAACCAAGTAAAGATGAGGATATTGTCATCAATGACAAATTTGGAAAGGAAGCATTCAAGAAATCTAAATTCTTGATCAAACACAGTGAAGGATTTGTGTCTCAGGATTTATGTAATTGTGATACAAATCAATGTTTAGATTCGTGGAAATCTGAAGAGACTGAAAAATAGAAAATTGGTTATGAAGATCAAGTTGAAATGGAGATATATGAGGCTTTGATATCTCATAAAGAAGAACTTATGTTATGTTTACAGTATGATGAACAGGAAATTGTCTTGGAATGCAACAAGAAAATTGAAATTATGGAATGTAAGTTGAAGTCTGAAATGCTGAGTGAGATAGAAGGGGGAAATGGGATGAAAATAGAATTCTATAATTGGCATGATGAAACAGAATGTGGAAGCTATCATAGGGAAGTCAAGTTGCTGAAATATTTGTTGGAGGAACTTAAGTATGGGAGTGAATTTGAAGTTCAGGGAAAGCAAGTAAATGTTACAGAAGGAGATGTCCTCAGAGACATTAAGGATGAAAGAATGGTAGAGATAAGTAGTTAACAACTTAGAAGTGAAAGTGTGAAATGGGATAAGAAACTTGATGATTTTTGGATAGTTATGCCAAGGCATTCTGGGAGAATGTGTAACATGAAGAAGGAAGAGGTGAATTGTTTTAATTCATCATCTGAAAAAGAAGTGTTGGGTAAATACAATATCAGATTGCAACATAGGGTGTGGAAGCTTGGTAAGTTGAGACTAGAACTGAAATGTGATGGAAGTAAAGGCAATGGAGAGTTGCAGTACAAGGTTTGGAAACCAGATGATTTAGGCATTGGAAGCATATGACCCGGAGGTCATAATTTTCTTACCTTGGGAGTCTGATGCAGGAGCATCAAAGGCAGGGCCAACAAAGTGACAAGTTGGTCACATGTTGTGGCTTTGGAAGAGGACTAGCAGTCCAAAGAATTTGGGAACTTTATTTTAAAGTGTTATTGGCTAATTATTGTCAGTTTTGCTTACTTGTCAATTTCTAAGTTAAAGTAGGAATATATGGCAATTTAAAGCTCCCTGGGAGGAGACTGAGCCACCTAGGTTAGCTGGTTGCAGCATTTTAGCCGTTAGTTTTCTAAATTTAGTATATTCTTCCATTTATGCAGGAGGGTTGTTAGTTGTTAGGGCTGGCAGTGAATAGTAATTTTGGGAGGAAGTCAGTGGGAGAGAGAAGTGGGAGAGAGACAAAGAGGTGCATGGGGCGCTCTATACTACAGATGAAAAAAAAATGTGTAAACTGTGTTGGAAGCTCGAGGGTTTCCTACAGAGAAATTTGCAATAAATAGATAGTGCTTTTTGTATTTATCGGTGTTTCTTGTAAGTAACTGAGTCTGTATCTATGGTGATATGATTCTTTCACTGAGATTGAGATTGTGTCACTCATTTAAACGTTATTGACTATTGCATAGTAGAATCAGGGCTCTGGTTTAATCAGGCCAGAAGTTATTGTGGTGATTGTGCAAGGGTTTAGTATTTCATACTAAATAGTAGAGGAATGAGGTAATGTACCATAGAACCTTTGAGTTCATTTGATACGACCTCGTATTTTCATTTTGATGCTTGGAATCGAAGAGGAGAATTGTAATTATATTATAACCTGAGTATCATTGTCAAATTCAGGGTTAAACAATGTGAAATAGTTGATATACAGTCATATTACAGTGTCGACAGATTGAGTGGTTGAGGTCTTGCTGGAGGGCGAAGTCAGAAATCAACGACTTGAATTGCATTTCACAATTGAACTTGCAAGGATGCTAAGAGTTGGAGTTTTCTTGTAAATTGCAGAGATGACAAAGTGCATTCATCGACATATAGGCATATTGTAGAGCCAGCAAAACTAGAGGGTTGAGATAACTGTCGATTTTAGGATATCTGCGCAGAGGAGTTGAACAAATCTTGTGTTTTCACTATTCAAGAGACAGAGAAACGGAGAGGTTTTGCACAGAGATAGTATAAATCAAATGGATGGTAGTTGTGTGTATAGGGGGCAATCAAACAGTTGAAAAAGGGCAATAATAAGGAGTAGAATCGATGTTGATGGTCAAAGGATTGACGTGGTGGTCATGGTGCACAGTCAGAGCATAGGCATAGAGATTAGCACATTTGAATGAGTACGATAGGCCTTGGTGCACATGCATCAGTAATGTGGAGTAAACAAGGGGGCACCGAGGAGATGTGGGATTAAACACTTTTTAATGCTGAGACAGAGCCTGGTCATAGGCTTGGGTCCTATGGTAGTGGATCGATGAATGGTAAACATTTTTTTTTTTTAAATGAAGATAAGCCCAGATACCTATAACCTATGGTCACTATTGAAATTGCATATGATAATGCATATAGTTTAGAACTAAGAGAAATAGATTTGATGGTAGAAACAAACTTGAATAGAACACTAAGGTTAGAGTTGAGAAAAACAAAACATGGGCTCTAAAAGTTAGTAAGGGATATATGAACCTAACAGAGTGTGTTACATAGTAAGGAGCACACTATATATTTAGAGATATCCTCAAGTATGGGTAGGCTGAAGGTTTGGCCTGCTATCACTATGCCTCTTCACCTAGAGCATACCCATACTCCGTTCTAGGCTATCGGTGAGTCACACTCTTACTCTAGTGAAACTCTTGCATACTTAGAAAATTGTTAACAACTTTAGTACTTAGTCATATATAATCATACATCCATGAACATGAGAACCAAAGAGAACAACAATGGAACAAAAAAAATACATACACATATATAGTGCGGGTGACACGAACCGTGCCTAACACCGGGCTGACTCTTTGTTATTATGAAATAGTTATAATAAGATCACTATCGAATCAGTCTACAACATGNCGCAACCATCTTTGCAACCTTATGTGGTGCACCTCAGGCATGCCCTCAACCATAGACTTGTTGTATTTTTGTTTTCGCAAACTTCACATATTTTGATTCTTCCTTACACATGCCTCCAATAGACCTAGATTTCTAGACTTCCCCAAAATTAGACCAAAAGAAGCTTGCCCAACTCTGTCCATTGAATCCACCTCAAGGCAACACAATTCCTCCCATGTGGAGTGACTTGGCTTCTTAAGGATACTCACCTCTATTTGTCTAAGCCTGCCTCAAAACCACACATCTCTTCTTTCGATTTCACTTGCTTGTGGGTGATGTCGAAAGGGAAGATATCTTAGGGTTTTGTTGGTGAATTAATGTTGAACCTTGAGTCTACCCACTACATGCCAACAATTGGTTTGGGCGTGCCTAAGGCATGGAAGTTATTTGAGGTGAATCATTCTACTTGGATCAATTTGGATAGTTCATTGGGACATTTTATGAGTGAGGGTGTGTTGGCCTCACTAATCACACATGTTGAGTTTCAAAGACGTGACTTGATGAAAGGAGGAGAGTTGAGGACTTACCTTCGGTTGGAGGATTGTGCAAATAGGAAGATTGCAGCATGAAGAGAGTACTTGGGCATGGGCATTTCTCTTTCTTTGGTGCAACATATTTGAGGCTGAAGCATGAACATTCCAAGGCATAGAGAGGTAGATGCAACAGTATGGTTGGGTGATGAAGTAGTGGGGAAAAGTCAGTCTGGACAAGCAAATATTGGTGAAAATATTGGATAATTGTGCCATGAGGTGGACATTGGATCCAAATTTTTATAGATGAATTTTTTTTAGGGTGATTTAATAGTGAAATAAGGTGAGGGGGGACCTTTACTTGGTATTATATTGTTGTGCGAATGAAATCCATTGTGAAAGGAAGCCGGAGTATAGACACACCAGAAGGTTTGAAGTGCAACACTTAGACACTATGGAGGGTCTCCTTGATGAAGATCAGATGATGGTAGTAGTAGTGGGGCAAGTATGCACTCTTTCCTTAGTCTTTGGAGATGGATGGAGTAATAGAGATGAAAACATAAAAGACTTAGTTTAGGCATGGATATGCACATTTCAAGATCTGGACGTGATGGTTAGACTAGCTACCCAACTAGTGCAGGACTTGAGGCTATCATTGTGTGGATACATGACAAAGTTGGTTGAAGTGACGTCATCACCACATCACCCACAAGCAGGTGAAATCTCACATGAGGTATCTATGGGGACTACAAGAACCATGTTTCTGCAATCATGAAGGGCTAGGAGGCATTCATCATAACCATTGTACTTAACATTTATTCATTATACCATACATCATGTGCACAGAATCAATAACATATTCATATTAACCATTCATACATTATGTGCACGTAATAAACAGAATAGTAAACAAACACATCACAACATAACATAACAAAAAGATACCATATTTAACGCGGTTCACCCAAGATGGGATACGTCCACAACAACTGGTTTCTTATATTATTATTCAGAATCATCCCTTACAAAATGTGCACACTGTGCTCATACATGATATGTCAGTTGTATCCCAAAATTCCCTTGTCATTCGCGCATACAGTGCACACTAAGCTCTCAACCCATCCTCAACTTCTAATGCTCGACTACTTTCTATCCAAAAACCCTTACATATTTATACATTTAAATTATGGATTGGCCCATTAAAAAGGACCAAAATGCCTAACGACTTCTTAACTAACATCCTTATTTTGTGCACATTGATTCTGAAAATGTGCTAACCGCCTTCCTTCTTCTACGCACACTCTTGCGCAGTTCCCAAAACTTGTCACAAAATTCCTGTCCCAACAAGCTCCCAACACTCACCTATGGCTCATCCCGAGCCACTCATTTATGTTATTGCGTTCCCTTCAGTGTCACTACGAAATTATCAAAAGTATCCTTTGCAGTTGCAATCTTTTCCTTTGCTTCCACTTCTTTCACCAAGATTTCATCTATTGTCTATGCAGTAATAGGGTTCTTCAACTTCTCGACACTATCTTGTGTTGCTTGCTTCACTATGCCCTGCGTTGTTGCAAGTTCTTATGTCACTCTAAAGGATTCCTCCTGTAGTGGCTCCAACTTTTGCGCAAGATTTTGATGTTCTGCTCTAATTTGGTTTATCTCCTAGTTCAACTGCTTGTTCTCAATAATTACAGTCATCTGCTCTGTTGGTGGCAGAGTGTTCATTGTATCTTTGATCTTCTACGCCTTGTCTTATGTAATCTATAGCATTTGTTCCAATGCTTGTATCTCTGCATTCTCAAGCAGCTGAGTCCATACTTGTGTGCTTTCTTCATACAAATTTTCACATTCTTCATCCAAGTTCTTGATGTTCTCTAATGTCGTTGCAATTGTCTTCTCCTTTTCTTCTCTTTCTTTAGGTGGAGTACTTGGTGTTGTGCGCACTTCCAAGTCTAAAATATTTGTGCGAAATCCTTGAATAACTTCACTGATATTCGTAACTTACTCTTCCAATGGAGTATCTACTTCCATTGGTATCTCTGAGAAGTTGTTGTATATTTCTTGCACTATATTTTTCAACCTTATTGTTCTATGTTCAACCTCATCCCACTCCAATACTAGCTTAATGCTCTCTGCTTGTAATGCATCATTATCAGTAGCTACTTTAGCCAACTCCATTAATGTCGACTATGTGTGCAACTAAATTTCTTATGTTAAAATTGACTGCAAGTTGTGTAATACATTCATAGGTAGCCATTACACATCAAAATTCCTCACTTCGATAATGTCACATTATCATTGTCGCAAGTGTTGTAAATGTCGCATTCTCGTTCTACATATGTCACATTGTGAATGACACCATGGAAGCACTTGATACATCCTCTAAGACATTTTAGAAGGGGAAAACACATCATTTGAAAAATTTAAGAAAAATGTTTTGCCTTGAGAAATGGTCATCTTAAGGAACTTTTGGAAGATCAACGCTTCCCTGGTCACATGCAAGGAGCGTTGCAGTGCTCTGTTGGCAGTTTTGAGGGAGCATCGATTGGTTAAGAGAATCATGGGAAGAAATCCCCCTTATCTCTAAGGACAACTAGAGGTGATCTGAGTTGGTTTGGCTTGAATCCAAGCTTTAGGCTACATCTAAGGGAGATGTCACAACTGAGGGAGTCATATCCTCAAATTATTCCAAATATAACTAAGGTGGTTGAGCCTCATAATACCCTAACCCACAAGGAGGCATACCAAATCCTATTCTTTCTAGATTATATTTTGGACAACCTTATTCGGGTGTCCTGAATCCCACTTGGGGTCCTCAAGGACAACAATATTATCCTCCCCAAGGGTCAACTGTATACCCTCTACAAGGACAAACTGTTTACCCCCCTCAAGGGAAATTTTTTTATCCCCCACAACCTAATCAAATGACCTATCCTCCCTAGAACCAACCAAGTTTCCCTCCTTTCGTGAACGTTCCTCAACAACAATCGAATCCTACCTATACCGGCTAACAACAACTGTATATGCCAGGGCCTACTGGATAAATTTATCCACCTCAACCAGTTTATGGCTCTACTGGTGTCCCCATGCCACACTAGTATCACCCTTAGTTTAACTGACAACTACCGTTCCTAGCCACGCTAGATCTACCATACTTGTCTCAGTTGACAAATGATCCCATACTATATTTTCCTTTCTAGCTAGTAATTCCTGTAAAATTACCTTTTGACATCCCCAAAATTGATGGTAAACCTGGCGAAGACTCGAACAACCATGTTATGGCATTTCATATATGGTGTTCATCAAACTCATTGATGGATGATTCTATCTGGTTGAATCTTTTCCAACGCACACTCACGAGATCAACAACCAAATGGTACATTGAACTCCAACGTGGTACATTTCAAGATTTCAACTCCCTAGTGTTGATGGGCGAAATTGATCGTCCGTCAACTGAGAGAGTGGAACGGGTTCGGGGTTGTCTAATAACCCAAGTCGTTTGGAATGAACCACCCTGATGGGTTTAGCGGCTCTGTTAGCCGTTCTAAGGTCCTAGGAAAACCAAAGAGAAAACTAATCTAAACTAACTAATCTAACTAAAACTAAATAAACTAAACTAACTAAAAATAAATAAAGCTAACTAACTAAAACTAAATAAAACAAACTAACTAAAACTAAAACTAAACACAACTAACTAAACTAATTAACAATAAAACAAACTAATACACTAATCTAATTAAAACTAAACAAATTAACTAATCTACTAGCTAATTAACTGTCTAACTACTATCAGAAATATAACTTATTCACAAAATGTACAGTAATCTACAAAACACAGATTTAAATAAAACCTGAGAAATTGGTTTTCTTTCTACCCCAAGACAGAGACAGATATTTCTTTTGATTTTATAATTTTATAAATAAGAAATAAAACTTACTGAAATTAAACGATCTAATATACTAACTGAAATTAAACAATCTAATATACTAACAAATATACTAAATAATCAAATGACAAACTGACCTGGTAACGCTCCAAATTTGTCCTATGTATGATGACTTCGAAGATGGTCGGAGGAAGGAAACTCGCACCGGATAATCCAAAAGCTTCTCGTAAACGATAGGCTGCACTTCTCTTTGAGTTGTTTACAAGACAAACAAGACATAAAAAATCATAACAATTATATGATTTATAAATCTCTGCAATAAGGGAAACCTGTTATGCAAAAACTTATACTTAATAATTCAACTTATGAAGAAGAGAAACCTATCATTCACAAATTGAATCAAACAATTGCTATGTTTTTTATATGCTGGAAGAAATCAGATATGGATTATATTGAATAAATTATATCATTTGCAAAAGACTAAGATAGCTAAAGTAGTCATGAACCAGATGCAAATTGATACACATAAACATAAAACAAAATATTGATATTATGAGAAGCTAAAGCTGTAGCAGAATATCAAATTCTGTCTCAGTCTGTATTAAAATTCCATATCCTTGTTCTCCCACGAATGAGGATGATATTATTACAAAATATTAGGTATTTATAAGTCTTTCCACAGGGTAAAACCTCCCTGTGGCAGTTATTAAACTGCTTACATAATCTGGGAAGATATTCCCAAAATCAACTAAACTAGGAAACTAAGATGAAACCAAAATATTTCAAATATCCTCTAAATTGTCCATCCAATCCAATGCAATTTCGAATTCACCTGAAATGGACCAAAAATAACAAGTTAGAGAAACATTCTATGATCAAAACAATAAAAATCTGATTCCACAGACTTAGCTACAGAATCATCTGATTCTGTAGCTAGTCTAAAATAATATACAGAATCAGAATTGAAATCAAATCAAATCTTTTAAAATAATTAAATCCGATTATCCTCCAATAATCATTTTAAAACGAATTATTTAAGATTCAAATGATTTTATCATTCAACATTGAACAAGATCAAAAGTGATTGAACCGAACATAGAGATAGGAATACTCTGTTGCTTCATTACCACAAAATCGGGTCTCCAGAATAATAAAATTGTTTCATATCCAATTGAAACTGATAACCAAACATATCGTATGAGATTGTTAAACAAGAGATACGACACAATCAAACATAATCATTTTCCGATCATTGTAGCTGTAACGATATAGCAAAAGACTCATATCATTTAATTGAATTCAAAGATAGAAATACTCTGTTTTGATTATCGTTACAAGTCAAGTAAATGAAATCACATGTAACAACGTCATAATCGTTCTTCAGCAAATCGAATGAGATCATTTCGATATTCAGTTGAAAACATAACAAATCGCAAACACTTTTTTATACCCATCTTATCAACGGGAGAAATCATCGCAATCGAACATGATTACCATAATAACTGTATAGCCGAAGATTTAGATTGTGAACGAGTTCAAGCCGAAACTGGCACATAACCAAAACGTAACAGGATCAAACAGAATTTGTCATGGATTTCAATCGTTGATCCTTGCACAGTGAGCAAACAAGACCGAACAATTTCAATTACAATCGTTTGAATCAAACGAATCATAACAAGGTTTGACCAATTCATTTTGCCAAATTAAAATACAGAGCATCAATTATAATCTAAATTCGACTCATAGAACAAACTTGCTAAATTAGAACCAGAGCGAATCGATTGGCTAAGATTTTTCGCACAGTTGCTATGATTCGGGTTCATTTCCCAATTCAGGCACGAAGGTTATTCAAGCGTATTGTTTTCATCAGAGAAACAGAGTCATTATCCTTAACTCGGAAACAATCAAATGACACAGCAAGCATCTTCCCGAAATACTTACCAGTCCTAGTATACTAATGATAATGAAATCGGATCTGGGCAAGATTGCAACAATCAAACTTAATTAAACCGTTTATAGCACCAGGATCATAACCAAATCAAATCTGAGCGTGATACAAACCAATTCATTTGGAGGTAAACCATTAATTTTATAAACTAGTCAATCAAATCTCAAAACATGCCACTCAAATCCAATTGAAATCTAATGATTTCTATACTGGGAAAAATCAAATCCTATATCAAATTGAACTTTATTTCTATTCAAAGCAAAGCTATATATAGAATACATGCAATATAACAGAGCCATTCACAATGTAAACAGAACTGATTAAAAACTGAATACAAATCATTATGACGACCCAGATTATTTACAAACAAAATGATATCAAATCTTCCATACCTGTGTAGCGACGAGACCACCTGATTATGCCAGCTTGGAATTCACAAAAGCCGTGGCTGATTCCACATTCTTAAACAAGATGGAGCCGGTCGTCTTTTGTTTCTTATATGTCGCTTGTAGCTCGGCTTTTTGACTAGTCAGGACTGCAATCTGGTCTTCCAAAGATTGAATCCTTGACTGGAGAATCAGAACATCTAGATAGTATCGCTCTAACCATGAGCTGCATTGATTACAGGGTGACTGTGTAGGTTTAGATAGAGCAGGCGAGGGTTTCACAAGGCAGCTTAATGCCTGGGTAGTTAGGGTCATCCTTTAGGCAAGGGGGAAGGCTTGACACAAAGTCATACGAGGGTTCAGTGCACAAACCTTGCGAATAGGGGTATTCGCTAGCCAAGAAATGCTCCACTTCCGAATTGGAGTCCTCACTCAACACGATAGGGTTAGGCTCGACAGGGGGTTTTGGCTTATTTCTTGCCATTCGTGAAATCAAACGGGCAGTCTTTTTCCCTTTGGCGTTTGAAGTGAGGTTCGCCTTGGGATTTTTTCCCATAGGCTTAACAGTCTCAACACTCTTAGTCACAGTGTGGGGTAAGTTTATAGGAGGGTCGGCCGAGGGTTTAGGTAGAAGGACATGGTATGGCACCAGGGTACAATCTTGACCTCGCTCACCACAGGTTTGTCAACCTGTGTAGGGTTAGAATCCTCGAAACCATTCTGAGCAATGAAATTATTCCAACAATCTCTGAGCAGAGTCAAATGATAGACAACAATAAGCTTCACCAGTCCATAATGAAAAAGGCTACTATCAGCCTGGTTTCTTTTGTACTTCTTCAACATTTTAAACAGGCTTCTATGCAAATAATAGGGCATATTGAGCTGATAACCCATAAAAACCATAAGCAAACGCAAATGGTGTAGGAACACAAAACCAAATCGACCCTCACAGGTGATAAACTGCTTGATTATCATCAATAAATCATGCCAACGTTGTTTGAGCATAGTTACGGGCATACCTCGATCACAGGAGGTGATTTTGCATGACTGGAAGAGCAGTTTCCACGGGACCTCTTCAACTTTGCAATTCTTGGACCATCGTTGTCCAGTGGTGGGCAAACCCGTAGCAAGACTGATAAACTGTTCATCAATTTCCAATTGTATTTCGCCGACCTTGGCTCGACAGCCATCGAAGGTCATGGCAAACTGTCTAGCCACGCAAAGGTTAAAACCATTGAAACGTTCCACGAAGGTAAGCCATCCAATGTCTGCCAAATCTTGTCGGGCATTATCAAACATCAGCAGGGCCTGTTTTCCATTGGGTTCAACTCGCACGACTGGTGCCATGGAGTTGAATGCATGGTAAGGGAAGGGTTCAAACACATACAAGAGCAGAGCTATTCGGTCTAACAGCAATGAACGAGAACAAGGGGTTAAGTGTTAATGCGTGTATGCGAGGGTGGTGGAGTCATTCACTGCCATGCATGAAAGTTATGGTAAAGTACAATCGTCGATTTACACATCTGTTCAAACAATCATAGCTCAAAAACCATATCGTTCGGCCAACCAAAGAATCAAATGGTGAGTGTTATGCCAACGCGCCAAATCAACTTTAGAGTGTAATTTTTTTTAAACCAACGATATTCAACACGAAACTAACACCAAATGTTAGCCATGTGCCATTGTATAAATATTTAACCAATGTGCCAAAACGAATTCATAATAGTTGACAAGCCAAAAGCTATAAGAGATTAACATAAGGATTATATCATATATAAAAACTTAATCGAACCCCTATGCATTTTCATAGAACGAATGATAAGGCAAGTCATAAGAAGTGTGAATCTAAATTCTCAAATCCTTACAAACTCGAGAAAATCAAGTTGTGCAATCAATATAAAAATGTCCAATGAGCATAGTTTGAAAGTCCTTTCAGCCACATAAGGATAAACAAAAAGTAAGTGCAATAGTAAATATTGATAAAAAGATCATGACAGTTCAGATAGTGATCGAAAAGCGACATCGAAAGGGGAAGTTTTTCACGCTTACAGTCGTGAAAACTTAATGAAGACAAATTTGCAGATGTCGCAAAAATAAAAGTGTCGTCTATTTGAAAAAATGCGACGAAAAACTTGATGTTTGCAAGACATAGGTGTAGGCAGCTTATAGGATCATAAAAAAATTGATTTGGCTGCCAACACCTAGCTATGGATTTTCTCACACATTTTAAATTACCCATCTGTTACAAGACTAGTACATAACTCTTGACTCCACTTCGTCAAACAAACTCCGTACATATCTCTGATCATATTCATGAGTGGAGACGACGATGAAGGTTGATCAAAGCGACCATTCCTGACCAATTATTGGAAGAATGGTTTACTAAATCTCTTTTACCCCCAATTGCTCATGACGTCGCCATGGGTGCATGGTGTTGTCACTGAGGAAGAAGCCATTGCTCGCACTTACTACCTAGATTTGGTTTATTCCCAATCCAGCACATTGTATGAGTTGATACCAAATGCTCCCCGCACGTCCACTGATCCATCCAAACCATCTTCCATGGCTCATACAAATGGAATTATCGGTGCCTTCAAAACCCAATCTTCATCACTCTCCTCTACCTCCCCCCCGACTCAAATATATGAGCTGAATGCAGTCTAATATGCCTCTTCACAACAATCCAGGGGAAAGAAGAAAACGAAAAATAAACCCAAAAATAATAATAATAATAATAATGAAAATCTAAAAACATAAACTCAACCACCTACTCCTAAAAAAAAAACCACAGTGAAAATCAAAATTTGTGTGTCTCATTTGTGGTGATGATCATTACACCCGAGACTGTCCTCATCACGACGAAGTTGCAAAACTTTTCAAAGGAAATTCCAAACCTATTGTGTTGACACAACCTTTTCCTCAACATCAGTCCATGGTTGCTCAAGCCTCTACCCCTTCGACAGGAGGAAATCCCGGTCATCCTCCTAGCGAGGAAGCCTCGTCGAGTTCCCATATTTATATGTTTAATGGGATTGATTTAAACACTCACACCACAACGTATGACACATCGGCTAAACCTGATAAAGAGAAGGTCACTAAGGGTACTACATTGGATTCATATATTGCCACTGTTATTCCTCCATATGGATCATTTAATATTGAGAAACCCACTTTCGAATCTATTTTACGCCCTCCCAAGAGCACTATTTGAAAATTGACTGTTAATCCTAGTTCACGTGTCGCCCAAAACTACAATATTGTTGAAGATTTGGCTCAAGAACCATGTGCTATGTCTGCTCTTGAATTTATACAACATTGTCCAAGTCAACGTAGAACACTCTTGTCTGCCATCGGCATGATGATCCCGAGTCGTCGAATAATATCACGTTTAACCTTGATAACTTCAAGTCATGACTTTATCACCAGCTTGCTTTTCAGATCGATGTTGTTGTTCATAACCAACACATTCATTGTACCATACTGGATGAGGGAGCTTCCACTTGCGTCATGTCACTATCTTGTTGGAAAGGATTGAAATCACCTGTGCTTAATCAATCCCCTACAATGTTACGATCATTTGATGGGCGAGGTTTTTTCCCTCATGGACTCTTGCAATCCTTAGTTGTTCAGTTGGGAGGAAAGACTATCTTTGTCTATGTAGAGGTAGTCGATTCTCCCCTTTATTACAACTTGTTGTTAGGAAGAAGTTGGTTTTATGCCATGACTATCGTCACTTCATTGGTGTTTTGATGCGTACAATTCCCCTATCAAGGTGAAATTGTCACTATCGACCAGTTAGATTACTGCACACCCACGACACTCGCACTCTCACCACCAACAATATTCCTTTCTTGGGAGATACTAAGATCACTTATGAAAGTGTCAGTGTAGGCATTTTAAAAGACTCTTCCCTTATGGTTACTTTCACTACACCACTTCCTCCCACCTCACAACATATTTCCATGATCAATATGATCTCGACTATGGCATATCAATCTTACGAATCATCTGATGCTTGGGTTGTGCCTAGTCCTTTGGAATTTGATGCACTAGGTGACACTATGCCACTTAGTCCTACTGAGGCTTCATACAATGCCATCCAATTCGCCTCTCCCTCATTGGATGACCAACATCTATTGGCATCCAACACTTACTCGTTTCCATCTTGGTTGGATTCCCTATCCTCTACTTTCAACAACATCCTACGTATTATTCCATCCGATGAGTCCATTATGGAAATGCTTAGTATCGAAGAGGTACCTTGGGATGACAACCATCATCGTTCATCTTTTCACCCTAGTCTAGATGACACTGTTATCCACATTTTTGGTTATCGAGATGATGACATGATAATGACAGGGTGATGGAAGAT
>JASDQU010013643.1:53210-75635 GCA_032191745.1 Picea mariana | reverse complement strand
ACTTGAGGCTATCATTGTGTGGATACATGACAAAGTTGGTTGAAGTGACGTCATCACCACATCACCCACAAGCAGGTGAAATCTCACATGAGGTATCTATGGGGACTACAAGAACCATGTTTCTGTATTCATGAAGGGATAGGAGGCATTTATCATAACCATTGTACTTAACATTTATTCGTTATACCATACATCATGTGCACAGAATCAATAACATATTCATATTAACCATTCGTACATTATGTGCATGTAATAAACAGAATAGTAAACAAACACATCACAACATAACATAACACAAAGATACCATATTTAACGTGGTTCACCCAATATGGGATTAATCCACAACGACCGGTTTCTTATATTATTATTCAGAATCATCCCTTACAAAATGTGCACACTGCGCTCATACATGATATGTCAGTTGTATGCCAAAATTCCCTTGTCGTTCACGCATACAGTGCACACTAAGCTCTCAACCCATCCTCAACTTCTAATGCTCGACTACTTTCTATCCAAAAACCCTTACATATTTATACATTTAAATTATGGATTGGCCCATTACAAAGGACCAAAATGCCTAACGACTTCTTAACTAACATCTTTATTTCGTGCACATTGATTCTGAAAATGCGCTAACCGCCTTCCTTCTTCTATGCACACTCTTGCGCAGTTCCCAAAACTTGTCACAAAATTCTTGTCCCAACAAGCCCCCAACACTCACCTATGGCTCATCCCGAGCCACTCATTTATGCTATTGCGTTCCCTTGAGTGTCACTACGAAATTCTCAAAAGTATCCTTTGAAGTTGCAATCTTTTCCTTTGTTTCCACTTCTTTCACCAAGATTTCATCTGTTTTCTATGCAGTAATAGGGTTCTTCAACTTCTCGACACTATCTTTTGTTGCTTGCTTCACTATGCCCTGTGTTGTTGCAAGTTCTTATGTCACTCTGAAGGATTCCTCCTGTAGTGGCTCCAACTTTTGTGCAAGATTTTGATGTTCTGCTCTAATTTGGTTTATCTCCTAGTTCAACTGCTTGTTCTGAATAATTATGGTCATCTGCTCTGTTGGTGGCAGAGTGTTCATTGTATCTTTGATCTTCTACGCCTTGTCCTATGTAGTCTATAGCCTTTGTTCCAACACTTGTATCTCTGCATTCTCAAGTAGTTGAGTCCATACTTGTGTGCTTTCTTCATACAAATTTGCACATTCTTCATCCAAGATTTTGATGTTCTCTAATGTCGTTGCAATTGTATTCTCCTTTTTCTCTCTTTCTTTGGGTGGAGTACTTGGTGTTGTGCACGCTTCCAAGTCTAAAATATTTGTGCGAAAGCCATAAATAATTTCACTGATCTTTGTAACTTACTCTTCCAATGGGGTATCTACTTCCATTGGTATCTCTGAGAAGTTGTTGTATATTTCTTGCACTATATTTTTCAACCTTCTTGTTCTATGTTCAACCTCATCTCGCTCCAATACTAGTTTAATGTTCTCTGCTTGTAATGCATCATTATCTGTAACTACTTTAGCCAACTCCATTAATGTCAACTCTGTGTGCAACTGAATTTCTTATGTTAAACTTGACCGCAAGTTGTGTAATACATTCATAGGTAGCCATTACACGTAAAAATTCCTCACTTCAATAATGTCACATTATCATTGTCGCAAGTGTTGTAAATGTCGCATTCTCATTCTACATATGTCACATTGTGAACGACACCACGGAAGCACTTGATATATCCTCTAAGAAATTTTAGAAGGGGAAAACACATCATTTGAAAAAGTTAAGAAAAATGTTTTTCCTTGAGAAATGGTCATCTTAAGGAACTTTTGGAAGATCAACGCTTCCATGGTCACATGTAGGGAGCGTTGCAGTGCTCTGTTGCCAGTTTTGAGGGAGCATCGATTGGTTAAGAGAATCATGGGAAGAAATCCCCCTTATCTCTAAGGACAACTAGAGGTGATCCGAGTTGGTTTGGCTCGAATCCAACCTTTAGGATGCATCTAAGGGAGATGTCACAACTGAGGGAGTCATATCCTCAAATTATTCCAAAGATAACTAAGGTGGTTGAGCCTCATCATACCCTAACCCACAAGGAGGCATACCAAATACTATTCCTTCTAGATTTTATTTTGGACAGCCTTATCCGAGTGTCCTGAATCCCACTTGGGGTCCTCAAGGACAACAATATTATCCTCCCCAAGGGTCAACTATATACCCTCTACAAGGACAAATTGTTTACCCCCCTCAAGGGAAATTTTTTTATCCCCCACAACCTAATCAAATGACCTATCCTCCCTAGAACCAACCAAGTTTCCCTCCTTTCGTGAACGTTCCTCAACAACAATCGAATCCTTCCTATACCAGCCAACAAAAATCATATATGGGAGGGCCTACAGGATAAATTTATCCACCTCAAGCAGTTTATGGCTCTACTGGTGTCCCCATGCCACACCAGTATCACCCTTAGTTTAACCGACAACTACCGTTCCTAGCCACACTGGATCTACCAGACTTGTCTCGGTTGAAAAATGATCCCATACTATATTTTCCTTTCCGGTTGGTAATTCCCGCGAAATTACCTTCTGACATCCCCAAAATTGACGGTAAACCCGGCGAAGACCCGAACAACCATGTTATGACATTTCATATATGGTGTTCATCAAACTCATTGAAGGATGATTCTATCTAGTTGTGTCTTTTCCAGCGCACACTCACGAGCTCAACAACCAAATGGTACATTGAACTCCAACATGGTACCTTTCAAGATTTCAATTCCCTAGCTATGGATTTTCTCACACATTTTCAATTACCCATCTGTTACAAGACTAGTACATAACTCTTGACTCCACTTCGTCAAACGAACTCTGTACATATCTCTGATCACATTTATGAATGGAGATGACGATGAAGGTTGATCAAAGTGACCATTCTTGACCAATTATTGGAAGAATGGTTTAATAAATCTCTTTTACCCTCAATTGCTCGTGATGTCGCCATGGGTGCATGGTGTTGTCACTGAGGAAGAAGCCATTGCTCGCACTCAGTACCTAGAATTGGTTTATTCCCAATCTGGCACGTTGTATGAGTTGATACCAAATGCTCCCCGCACGTCCACTGATCCATCCAAACCATCTTCCATGGCTCATACAGATGGAATTATCGGTGTCATCAAAACCCAATCTTCATCACAGCCGGTTGGCTCGGCTAATCTCTTTGTTTCTACACCCATCACCGGTTCGATCTCAGTCTCCTCTACCTCCCCCCCGACTCAAATATATAAGTTGAATGCAGTCTAATATGCCTCTTCACAACAATCCAGGGGAAAGAAGAAAACGAAAAAATAAACCCAAAAATAATAATAATGAAAATCTAAAAACACAAACTCAACCACCTACTCCTAAAAAAAAACCATAGCGAAAATCAAAATTTGTGTGTCTCATTTGTGGTGATGATCATTACACCCGAGACTGTCCTCATCATGACGAAGTTGCAAAACTTTTCAAAGGAAATTCCCAACCTGTTGTGTTGACACAACCTTTTCCTCAACATCAGTCCATGGTTGCTCAAGCCTCTACCCCTCCAACAGGAGGAAATCCCAGTCATCCTCCTAGCGAGGAAGCCTCGTCGAATTCCCATATTTATATGTTTAATGGGATTGATTTAAACACTCGCACCACAACGTATGACACATCGGCTAAACCTAATAAAGAGAAGGTCACTAATGGTACTACATTGGATTCATATATTGCCATTGTTACTCCTCCATATGGATCACTTAATATTGAGAAACCCACTTTCGAATCTATTTTATGCCCTTCCAAGAGCACTATTCGAAAATTGACTTTTAATCCTAGTTCATGTGTCGCCCAAAACTACAATATTGTTGAAGATTTGGCTCAAGCACCATGTGCTATGTCTGCTCTTGAATTTATACAACATTGTCCAAGTCAACGTAGAACACTCTTGGATGCCATCGACGTGATGATCCCGAGTCGTCGAATAATATCACGTTTAACCTTGATAACTTCAAGTCATGAATTTCTCACCAGCTTGCTTTTCAGATCGATGTTGTTGTTCATAACCAACAAATTCATTGTACCATACTGGATGAGGGAGCTTCCACTTGCATCATGTCATTATCTTGTTGGAAAGGATTGAAATCACCTGCGCTTAATCAATACCCTACAATGTTACGAGCATTCGATGGGTGAGGTTTTTTCCCTCACGGACTCTTGCAGTCCTTAGTTGTTCAGTTGGGAGGAAAGACTGTCTTTGTCTATGTAGAGGTAGTCGATTCTCCCCTTGATTACAACTTTTTGTTAGGAAGAATTTGGTTTTATGCCATGACTATCGTCACTTCATTGGTGTTTTGATGTGTACAATTCCCCTTTCAAGGTAAAATTGTCACTGTCGACCAGTTAGATTACTACACACCCACGACACTCGCACTCTCACCACCAACAATATTCCTTTCTTGGGAGATACTAAGATCACTTATGAAAGTGTCGGTGTAGGCATTTTAAAAGACTCTTCCCTTATGGTTACTTTCACTACACCACTTCCTCCCACCTTGCAACATATTTCCACGATCAATATGATCTCGACTATGGCATATCAATCTTACGAATCATTTGATCCCTGGGTTGTGCCTAGTCCTTTGGAATTTGATGCACTAGGTGATGCTATGCCACTTAGTCCTGTTGAGGCTTCATACAATGCCATCCAATTCGCCTCTCCCTCATTGGATGACCAACATCTGTTGGCATCCAAAACTTACTCATTTCCATCTTGGTTGGATTCCCTATCCTCTACTTTCGACTACATCCTACGTATTTTTCCATCAGACAAATCCATTATGTAAATGCTTAGTATCAAAGAGGTACCTTGGGATGACAACCATCATCGTTCATCTTTTCTCCCTAGTCTAGATGACACTGAGAAAGATATACACTCTATCTTTCCTGACAGTGTTGTTGATTCTCCCCAATCTCCCATCCTTACCCAGGACACTACTTCCGAGGGTAATTTAGGCAACATATCTTCTACGATCGCTATCGACATCTCGATCAAAGAAGGTATCGTGGAAAATGTTCATCTCGACCAATTTTTCACCCGAGGAAGTGGAAGCTTATACCACTTTATTCAAAAAAAGTTTTGATGTCTTCACTTGGAGTTATGAATAAATGTCAGGGATCGATCCATCGATCTTTGTGCATGAAATAAAAACTTACCCAGGTTTTAAACTTGTACGACAAAAAATTCACCCGGTTCATCCTAAGAAAACCGCGACCATAAAGGCAGAAGTTGAAAAAAATTTGAAGTCTGGTTTTATTTATCCTGTCCCCTTGACGAAATGGGTTTCTAACATTCATACTATTTCCAATGAAATTGGTCCCACTTCATTTGGATTCTCTATGAAGAAGTTATGATTGTTTTACCCAGAACACTTGTTTATTGACTAGCTTCAGGACTCGTCAAAAACCCTATCTTCCACAGAGTGTATCTCCATAATTGTAGCGAATAAAGAGTTGAAAATTTTAACATAGGTACCTTGATATTTCTTCTCAATACCATATCAATCGCACCATCTGAATCGTTCTATAAAAAAAGTTATAGCGAAAATGGTAAGATGACCTGAAAATAACATACCTTAGAACACATCACCAAAAGACTTCATCCTCCCTTGAAATCCGGCCTTCCTTACTTATGATTTCCTCTAAAATTTGACTTGTGTGTCAAATGAATGTATAATGATATGTATTTATACCATTTATGTCACTTCCTTTTAACATTAAGGCCGACCTGACACTTTCTTATTTTATAATTCTTTTCTTTAATTATCTTCCGGGCCTACATGTAATTCCTTCTTCAATTCACTTTGTCCTCTTCAAAAATTCATTTCTCCTCAACCATGAGGATCCACGTGAAGTGCCACCTACCACCAAAAAAAACATGATGTATACTATCCATCCATGGGTTTTGTTTCTACATGTACATTTTCCTTCATGTCCAAATATCTTCATCAATCTTGCGGTCCAAAACCAATGACTAGGGTTGACATCAATGACAACAACCAATCTTCCAATAGGAAAGTGTCGGAATTCAAGTGGAGGATGAAGAAGACGTCAAAACTCAGGATGAGGATAAAATTCAAAGAGAGAATGAAAGGGAATATGTATATATCAACGAAGAGGAAGATGACTTTGCATCAGACTGGGTATTGTTCTGAGCCATTCAGCTTGGAGACTGCTAGGTAATGTGAATAGTAGATAGGGGGAGTTTATGATGTAGACGAGACAGATGGGTCAGAAATGTGGACAGTTGAGTAGAAGAGTTTTAGACAGTATGGACAGAGATGGATTCATATATTGGTTCAGAAAGTGGTTCAGAGATTGATTCATAGATTGGTTCATAGATTGGTTCAAAGAGTGGTTTAGAGATAAAGCAACATTATCATAATGGATGATAATGACACAAGAATATTTGAATGATTATTCTTGAATTTTTTTCATATATGTTAGTTGATTACTCAAGGAAGCACCAATGGACAATAACTCCAATAGGTTGAGGTACAGGTTGATGCATGTATGATGCATGGACAATTCCAAGGATCGTCATAGGAATAGAATACCATGGTATTGTTGAGCAATTTATCAGTGTTCTAGTAGAGAAAGAACATCTGAAGCTGAAGCAAATTGAAGTGATGAGATATTGTTCATAGTGATTACACAACATCTTGTAGATAATATAGGGGGAGTCATACCCACAGGTGGAGTTATTTTCTTAACCATGATGAGCAAGTACAAAATCAGATCGATAGGGGAGTCAATCCTTGTCAAAGGGAGAGAGAAAGTAATTAGAGATATGAATACAGGGGGAGTAACCCCAATGAGAGATACCCTTTTCCACTGATGTCAAAGGGGGAGAGATAGAAACATTGATGAGGAGTATGAGCATGAGTGTTGTCATGACTAAGTGATTCCATCAATGTTGGTGTTGCCATCAATGACAAAGGGGGAGATTGTAAGATAGATGGTCTAAATTGATGGACAATTGGATATTTGGTTGTCATTGATGTAAACCCTTGGAGACTGATGTTGTAGATTGATTTCAACCATCAGTGTTGGTGTTTCCATGAATGCCAAAGGGGGAGATTGGCAGACAGTTGGCCTAGATTGATGGACAGTTGGATAGTTGGTTTTTATTGATGTCAACTCTTGGAGAGTGATGTTGTAGATTGATGTCAACCTTTAGATATTGATGTCAACCTTTGAGTATGTCTGGTATCACATTCTGGTAGCTCTAGAGGTATGGGTAAGGAACCCAAGTTTGGTTGAGGAATAAATTAATGAATATCAATGTATATGTAGGTAATACTATTTTATATGGATAGTATATGTCATGCCATTTCCGGTGATATGTGGAATGTCACATAACTATTCACGGTTAGAGATTTATGGCCTTATGAAGTTGGAGAACCCTCATGAGTTATTTAGAAGCCCCTAGAAGGTCAAAGAAGTCAAATTATTCTAGAAACACCTAGAAGAATTTGACTAGTCAAAGTAGGTGAAACTAGGAGTTAATCATGGGTTAAGTTGTTGCAATAGTAAAATAATTAAAAATAAATTAGTTGCAACTAGAAGTGGAGAGTTTATTATTTGTGGTAAAGTGGTTAAGTTAAGTGGACAAAGGTTGAATTGTCAAAGTGGACAAAGTGGTTAAATGGACAAAATTGGGTTAATGGGTTAGCCTTAGAAGATGGAGTAAGGGGTAAAGTTGTTACAAGGAAACTTCTAGAGGAAGGCACTTGGAAAGTATAAATAAGAGAGCAAGGGTCTCATATTTGCACCTATTTTTGAATATAATTGAATATCCATTTGTGAAAGGTTATTTGATAGGTATTATTGATAGATCAAATTTGCGGCAGAAAAATCACGGCTGCAGAATCACGACAATAGAATTGTGGAAACAAAATCGCAACAACAAAATCATGGCTATAGAAACATATCTGTAATAGTTCCACAACTACAAGAAGAAAAAGGTATGATTTTCATATGTGTAGTGTTGAATCTGTGAATTTGGTTGAGGGTTTTCCTTGTAAATCTATTGGATGCCCTCTTGGAAGTTTAGGGTTTGTTGTAGAATTGATTTGAGGTAGATATACTGAATTTTAGTACCGGTTCATAGTTGGTTATATTGGCATAATCTTTAATGCATGGTTGGAGTCTATTTATGAGAGATATGGCACATCTTGTTTGAGGTATGTTTTATGAGCTAGGTTTTAGCTCTTGAGATGGTATTGGTTGTTCAGTATTCATGCATATATCGGATTTTTTGAGGGATACAGTTGGTATTTTGTTGTTGGTATTTGGAATATGGATATTGGTCTTTTGGCTGTGATGTGTTGTTGAAGTTGTTGGTTTATTTTGAGGCTTCATATCAGTAAGGGTCTGATGTCTAGTCCATGTAAGGGTTTATTACACATGATTGTGATTGTATGCACATGTATGGAACATGAGTAGAGAGACATAGATGCACATGGTTTGAGTAATATTCTTGTGATATTGGGTATGAGATCTATTTTATTAGATCTGATCTATTGAGGAGATTATTGGTACATGTTGTTGGTATATGTTGGTACAGGTTATTGGTACAGTTTGATTACAGGTTATTGGTATAGGTTGACTATAGGTTTTTGGTACAGGTTGGTTACAAGTTGTTAACATATATTGGTACAGGATTAAAGTGGTATAACTCACAGGGACAGTGTGGAAATGGTTTCGTCATTTGACACTTATATTTTAGTTCATTTGGATGGGGCAAGGAAAGGGGGTTGTAGCCTCCTTCTGGTTGGTGCCGGAGAATCATGGAGTTGGATCTTCCTTTAGGTTCAAGCCTAAGAACTAGGTGGTTATAGCCACCTTCTCGTTATAGTAGAAGAACCTAGGGGGTTGTAGCCTCCTTCATGTTGGAGCCTGTGAAACTAGGGGGTTGGAGCTGGATAATTGGAAGTTGGTGTTTCCTTGAATGTAATTCTTAACATATAAGAAAATCATTCCATAGTTTTCTCCCTCATTGGGTTTCCACGTAAATATTGGTGTATTGTGCATTGTGTGGATGCGTTTGTTATTGTTTATTGTGCATTAATGGATGTTAATGTTTATGATACAGTAATATATTGATGATAAACAGATGAACATGGTTGAATAAGTTAAAGGAATATACATTGTGGTTTAAAGGATTAATAAATGGTATAATTGATCATTACTAATTCACCCCCTCCTCTCAGTAATCCAACAAAGGTCTTTGGGGAAACAAAGGGTGACGTGGTCTGAGTGACAGGTGTCAAGCCAAGTGACACCATTGGGTTGGTCCACATGTGTAACGTGCAAGTAGTGGACTCAGGAGAATGGTGGGTTCATGGATATGAGAAGGTGAGATGAATGAGTCTGTGAGTCTACGAGTCTGCCAACCCGTGATCCTGATAGGATCACAAAATAATATAAGTGTCAAGACTTCTCGGACGAACTTATGAAGGGAAGACACAAAAATATGTGTCTACAAGTCTGCGAGTCCATGAGTCCATGAATGAAAAAGAATCTAAGTGTTGGGGGACAGGTCTGTGAAAGGTACGATTATAGACTATGAGTCTGTGAGACCACCACCCGGGAGTCCGTAAATACAGTAGGGTTGTTAGAAAAAGAAAACATTTTGATACCCCATCCCTTAGAAGGTACTTTGGGGGTCAGCTATGTTACAAATTTGTATCATAGCTATGGGTTCAACACTAGGCCTAGATGGGCCAGAGATCAGTTATAGAACAAATGTATTAATGATAAGAAGAGTTAGTAATTACAAAGTTTCTATATATTACTTTTGTCTAACAAATACTATTAATTCCAGACATTATAGGTTTTCGAATATATATAGATTGAAACGGAGATCAACATCATAACAGGAATTGAGGAGGCACAAAGGAATTCCATCCATGATGAATAAATCAGAGGACAATGGTTTGACATGAGTAATGAAAGAAAAAAATCCAATGGACATGACATAAGTAACGAGTAAAGCATGAATTTGATGGAAACCATAAATAATCTACAAAAATATGTTCAAAGTCATAAAGTAGATAATGAAAGACTCAAAACAAACAAAGAACAACAAGTTGAATTCAACATCAAGATGTTACAAAACCTGAACAACATAGAGAGGAAAATGGATAAAGAATCAAAATATATCAAGGAAAATGAACCTAAGTCTCGTAAAAAAGAAGTAAGATGTGGGGAGATAATAGCTATCATCGACACTCGCCTAAACACTCATCTAGGAGGCCACCCAATAGCTCAAGATCATCCCATGTTAGAAAATGTAAGAGGAGAACTGGAGAAGATGAGCTAAGGGGAGAAATGAATAAGATCAATCCTCCTACTTTTGATGGTGAGCAAAAAAGGATGAGGATGTTGAGACCTGAATGTTGGGAATGAGGAAATACTTTCAGTTGCACAACTATTCCCCTCGGGAAGAAGGGAGAATAACAATTTATTATCTTAAAGGAAAATCATCAATGTGGTGGGATCATTTTGTACAAGTGCAAAACATAGATGAGAAGAATGTTACTTGGGAAACATTTAAGGAATATTTTGGAAACAAATACTTAACCAAACACTACTTTGATAGGAAAATGAAAGAGTTCTTCGAACTCAAACTTGGAAGTATGATTATAGATGAGTATGCGCGAAGGTTTTTAGAATTACTGAAATATGTGCCCTTTATCAAAGATGAACAAGTGAAGATTCAAAGATATTTAAGTGGACTGCCATCATTCATAAGTGATAAGCTACAATATGATGATCCCAAGACGTTGGAAGAAGCCATAAGAAGAGATAAATGTCTCTCTAATCATCATAAAGGAAGAACAAATTTTCAAAAGGCTTGAGAAGAAAAAAATAAAAACTTGATGGAGCAGAGGAAGAAGGGAAAGCAACCCCCATTTTTTCAGAAATGAAACTCAAAGACAGTCAGTTTTTGAAGAGCCTAGGATGGCTGAAACTGTGGGATAAAGACCAAGACAACAACTCATAAAGTGTTGGGGTTGTAATGGAGACCATATGTATCGAGAATGCCCTCTCAGAGATGAAAATCAAAGGTTATTCACAATGCACAAGAAGTTAAAACAATAGAAGATGTGGGCAAGAACATACCCATAATTTATGCAGCCTTGGATAACAGGCAGGAAAAATTTCAGTCGCACATGATTGAGGTAAAAGGTAAAATCCAAAACCAACTTATTTCTATTTTGATTGATTCAGGAGCTAGTCATAGTTCTAGATCCTAAAATGGCAAAAAGGTTTCATCTTCCAAGAAGCAAACTGGAAAAACCTTGGTTGGTACATCTAACTACCAGAACTAAAATGACTATTAATGAAATGGTTAAGGCATGCCCAATGGAAATGAATGGGTTGAGTACCAAAGTAGACCTGAATATCATACCTTTGTTATCTTATGATTGTCTCATTGGCATGGACTAGATGGATAAGCACCATGCATTTTTGGACTATTACAACAAAAATTTTACTTGCTTAGATGGGGAAGGGAACTTAAGGAATGTATAGGGGATCCCAAGAGTGGTAACTATCAAAGAAGTATTAGCCTTACAACTAAAGAAAAGTTTTAGAAAAGGATGTCAATGGTTTTCCACACATATGGAGGAAGTTGTTAAGGACAAGGTACCCAACATTGAGGACTATGCACCTCTAAAAGAATTTGAAGATGTGTTTGAAAAAATCCTCAAATTACCACCAAAAAGGGATATTGATTGAACTCAATTAACTTAATGCCTGGAGCAGCCCCTACATCCAAAGCTCCCTACAGAATGAGCACACCCGAGTTGAAGGAATTACAAATGTAGTTAGAAGAAATTTTGAAAAAGGGATATATATGCCCAAGTGTGTCACCTTGGGATGCACCAATATTGTTTGTGAAAAATAAGGATGGCACCTTGAGGCTTTGCATTGACTTCAGGTAGCTAAATAAGGTAACAATGAAGAAAAAATATTCTCTGCCAAGGATAGATGAAATATTTGATCAATTAAGAGATGTAAAGGTATTTCCAAATATTGATCTGAGGTCTGGATATCACCGGGTGAGGATCAAATAAGAGGACATTAGTAAGACTATTTTTAGAACAAGGTACGACCACTACGAGTTTACAGTGGTACCATTTGGATTGAAAAATGTACCAGTTGTTTTCATGTGTTTAATGAATGGTATCTTTAGAGAATATTTGGACAAGTTTGTCATTGTATTCCTGGATGGCATCCTTGTTTATTCCAAATCTTAAGAAAAGATGAACAACACTTGAGAATAGTGCTGCAAGTATTGAGAGAACATCAATTATTTTCTAAGTTGAGTAAATGTCTTTTTACTAGAGGCATATTCATTACTTGGGCCATATCATATCATAATAAGGTATAGATATAGACCATGATAAGATAAAATCCATCATCGAATGACCAACACCAAGAAATGTCTCTAAGGTGAGGTCCTTCATGGGACTAGCAGGTTATTATAGGAGGTTCATTGAAGGATTCTACCGTATTGCACACCCAATTACATCTCTATAGAAGAAAGGTGTGAAATTTGGATGGACACTTGAATGTGAATGGATCTTTCAACATTTGAAGATTTTACTGACAAGTGCACCAATTCTAAAAATTGTTGATGCTAATGTGTATTTTTTTGTATGCATCGATGCATGCAAAGAAGGGCTTGGTGGGGTCCTTAATCAGAATCGACATGTAGTGTGTTATGAATCAAGAAAGATGAAATAACACAAGAGATTGTATGCCACTCATGATTTAGAGCTAGCATCCATTGTTCATGCTCTAAAAATGTGGAGGCACTACCTTATGGGTAGGAAATTTGAATTGAGAACAGACCACAGTGGGCTGAAATATTTATTTGGACAACCAACCTTGAACGCCAAGAAAATTAGATGGTTAGAGCTCCTCAATAAATATGAATTTGATATTAGGCGCATCAAGGGTAAAGAGAACAAGGTGGTTGATGCACTCAGAAAAAGAGCACATGAGATACATGCTACAACCATCAGCATGTGCAAATCTGATTTACAAAACAAAATTTTAGAAGCTGCAAAAATAGATTAGACATATGAGGAAATGAAAGAAAAGCTACAAAAAGGAAAATTGCAGTAGAAAATTGATAATTTTGAGCTTATGGAAGACAAAATACTTATGTTTCAAGAATAGAATATATGTGCCAGATAATCAAGAGTTGAAAAATCTGCTCTTATCAGAAATGCACAATGTAACTTATGTTGGACACCCAGGATACCAAAATATTATCACAACTACCAAAAATCTATATTATTGGCCAGGTATGAAAAAAGAGGTTGCAGATTTTATTGCCAAATGACTTGAATGTCAAAAAGTCAAGGTTGAGCATAGACACCCAACGGTTTTACTACAGCCTTTGCCCATTCCAGAGTGGAAATGGGAAGTGGTAACCATGGAATTTATTACTAAACTACCCAGGACCGTCCAACAACATGATTCAATTATGGTAGTTGTGGACAAGCTTACCAAAGATGCCCATTTCATTCCTGTGAAGGCAACTCACAAGGCAACCAACATTGTTGATATCTACTTGAAGGAAGTAGCTAGACTTCATGGGATACCAAAGACTATTGTATCTGATATGGATTCCAAGTTCACATCGAATTTTTGGAAAGGGTTATTCAAAGGATTGGGCACAAATTTAAATTTTAGCACATCCTACCATCTTGGTTCAGATGGACAAACCGAAAGAGTTAACTAGATAATAGAAGACATGTTGAGAATGTTTGTCATGGATAAACCCTCAAAGTGGGAGGATTACCTACACTCGGTCAAATTTGATTATAACAATGGATACCAAGCATCTATAAAGATGAGTCCATTGGAAGCACTCTACGGAAGGAAATGCAATACATCAATAAACTGGGAGAATCCAGATGATAGAACAATAATTGGAGAAGATTTGCTTCGGGATATGGAGGATCAAGTGATGAAAATAAAACAGAACTTGAAAGTTTCCTTGGACAGGTAGAAAATTTATGCTGATAAGCATAGAACTCCTAGAGAATTTTCAATAGGTGACCATGTATTTTTTAAAGTAAAAGAAAGAGAAAGATCCTTGAGATTGGGAAGGTGTTCAAAATTATCAGCAAGATATTGTGGGTCATTCAAAGTTCTGGAAAGGATTGGTCATGTAGCTTATATTCTTGCATTACTAGCCTCCATGTGAATTCATAATGTTTTTCATGTATCCTTCCTCAAAAAATATGTACCTAATACTAATCATGTCATTGATTGGAATGTGATTCAGGTAGAGCCAGAGGGCGAATTCTAGGTACAACCAATATTCATTTTGGACCAGAAATCAAAATAACTTTGAAATTGAGTCATAAATCTGGTAAAGGTCCAATGGACCTGGTACAGACCTGAGGAAGCAACCTGGAAACATGAAGATGTTATGCGGGTAGAATATTCACATCGTTTTGTAAATTTTTTAAATTGTGTTTGTACATATGTATATGTTGCACAAAGGACATTGCATAAATAAGGGGGAGGGGAATGTAATACCCCTAAGCCGAACCCCAATTGAAATGTAATTACAAGTATGTGTATAGTTTGGTGAGCCAGGAACCTCTATTGGCCAATGAGCCTATTTTGTATTATGTATTTTCACTTGAAAGTAATGAAAGAAAACACAAATATATGCAGACCATCCTGACAAGAAGAGTAAGGGGGATAAACTCCACTAGAATGGGAAAGGGGAGCTAAGAGTCTAGAAAAGGGGCTAAGCTAAGGGGGATTAAGCCAAAAAGGAATATTTTATCAATATTCCTAAATTTAAAGTCTAAAGTAGGGGATAATGCATTCTATCCTAAGTCCCTATGAGGAAACATATCACCATGTGAGGAACCCATGTAAGGCCCCTATAGTTTCCAACATGACAAGTGTCAAATTGGGAACATGCACATAAGTTTTGGGGACTTTAGCTAATTCACACCACCATTCGATCATTATTCAACACCTCACCTCGTTGTTTTCATTGAGACTTTCATACTTCCATTACCGTACATGTACCTATACCCGATAGAGCGTAGGATTTTGCTGAAGAGCACCGAAAGAAAATAGTTAAGTTGAAGAGGTGGGTTGTCAAGCCCTTGTGCATTCTCTCCAAGTGAGAGAATTGTAGGGAATTTGATTCCTAGAGGTGCCAAGTTGACATCATAGAACTTTGATTATTCATGTTCGACTTGTTGTTGAGCCTAGAAGGGAGTGGGTGGCCATACGGGGCACACTTCCTAGGTGGGACAAGCATGTGGGGAAAGTAGAGTCTGTAATATTGTTGAACTTGGCACCTATATTGAGATATTGTTGTTTCTAAGAGACCTCCAGGGATAGATTTTCCTTTCCCTAGTGGAGTTCAAGCCCATCTAGGGGGTGACCTATTCTCAGTTTGTGGGGAACGATGTCTAAGGTTGGGAGGAAAGTCAGAGATCTGCATGCAGTTGGTGGTTCAGTTGTTCCAGATAAGTGATCATTATGTGCTTGTTTAATTATTGTTGATTGAGAATGTATGAAATTATGTGTTGAGTATTAGTGTGCAAAATACTATCAATTTCAGTCATAATTAATTTTTATTTGTGATACTGTTTAAATAATTTTCCCTATAAAAATTGTATAGATGGTGTAAACTAGTAACTATGTCATGGGTTCCATAATTATCATTATCCTGAGCATATTGGCGATGAGACTGGTTCAATAATGGAGTTTGTAGATGTAATACCTTGAATTTTTTTAGCAACGACTATGTTTGTATCTTCGACTGTTTATGTAGAATTAATAATTGTACATATGATAAGTGGGGTAAATCTTGTTACGAGTAAAGTTAAGTGAGTAAAAACTCAGTATTTTGGGTTGGAAAGGCCTTGGACGGCTACATACAATATGATGGGTGCACATTTCTCATCCTTACATCGTGTTGAGAAAATATTAATAGTTTGGGGTGGGTTTTACAACCTCCAGATGGTATTAAGAGTCTTAGGAAATCCTCTGAGAAAAACTCAGAGCGTTAAAAACTAGATTCGTACTAAGTTAAGGACGTCAGGGTAGCATTTCATATGGTACTCTGATGAAAGACTATGAGAAACCTTCTTCACCATAGGATATATCAGTGATGATGTGTATTTCATGTCAGTCCACGTGGAGGGTCCATGAGGAGAGTGGCCCACGGTGCCACGTGGCATGGTGATAAGGTCTTTGGGGAAATAAAGGGTGACATGGTCTGAGTGCCACATGTCAAGCCAAGTGACAGCGATAGGTAGGTCCACGTGTGTATGGTGCAGGTGGTGGACTCAGAAGCATGGCAGGTTCATGGAGATGGGAAGGTGAGATGAATGAGTCTGTAAGTCCGTGAGTCCACCAACCCGTGAACCTGATAGGATCACAAAATAATCTAAGTGTCGAGACTTCTCGGATGAACTTATGAAGGGAAGGCACAAAACTATGCATCCACGAGTCCGCGAATGAAAAGGAAGTTAAGTGTTGGGGAGCAGGTTCATGAAAGGTATGATTATAGACTATGAGTCCCCAAGACCGCCACCTGCAAGTCCGTGAATATAGTAGGGTTTCCAGAAGAAGCAAAAAAATTGATACCCCATCCCTTAGAATGTACTTTGGGGGTTGGGTATGTTACATTCATTGAGGTAAGAATGTGGTCACTAGCTGAAGGTGGTAGTAAGATCCTTGTATAGAATGATGCCACTATTGTTGTGGTTGCGATCACCAGTTGAAGGTGGTAGTAAGATCCTTTCTAGAACGGGGGGGGGATTGTTTTTGTGGTTGCGATCACAAGTTGGGTTTGGTAGTAAAACCCTTGCACACCATAACCCTATCAGATTTGGAGTTGCTACAAGTCCAAGAGCCTCTCAACCACACTTAGGTTGCATTGTTGCAAGATTGAATTATTTGTTCTTGATCACCTTTAGGTTGGATTCATTAGAGTTGTTGGGAACCATGATTTCCATTACTTCATTGAGCTTGAGCCCTACTTGAGGGGAAACACATGTCAAGGTGGTTGCATTGGTTGGGTGGAAAATCAACATTTGTTGCAATTTCCCCTATGTTTATTGGAGATTGGTTTGTGAGATTTGTGGAAGTATCGTTCATGGGATTTATATTTATATTATGCTTTATGGGAGCTCGATGCAGTTGGCTCAACCTTGGACTTCTACACGCTATAGATTCATGTATTTTTTATTTGAGTATTTAACTGTGCATTATTGGTTCCTTGGTTGATGGTATAGTTTCATGTTCTTTAAGGGAATTTGGCATGCTCTTTAGATAGTGTACTCGTTGAATTTTTATATGCATGTGCTTTAATGATTCTATATGTTTACTTTAATGTATATGTTTTTATTTTAATTATTTTGTTAAGATAACACCTTGATGGGTCGTTACAAGATCCATTTGTGTAGGTCAACTAATCGAGGCCAAAGACTATTGAAGTGACACACTATATTGAAGTGACACACTAGAGAATTTATATTTTAAAAGGTTTCCTAATCTACAACATCCTACACCATGGAAATAGATAAAGTTGGAGCCACTTGTACCAAAAATGTAAGGTACCAGATCTATTATAATAGTCGAAAACGGAAATATTGCAGAGAATAACAATGAAACAACACAATAGATGAAACCACACCACCAAAATGATACATGTATTGATAGGAAACAATGTTCACTTGCCTCTTCGAGGGGGCAAACTCTAACAAAGCAGCGCTCTATTACAATAATTCTCAAGACAAAAACTTCTCATGCCCTCGACTCCTATTTATACTAAATATATCTACCAAAAGAACAATCTAGAGGAAGATCTTCTAGAAGCGGAAGATTCTATTAGATATTCTTACATTTGATTTATTCTTCCTTATTACTAGGCCTTATTAATAATGACCTTTATTACATGGAAAATATATTATTCTACCTACGTGAGGGGTTAGGGAGGTTAGCTCCCTAACAAAAAATGAATCAAGGGATGACATCATTCTTCACAACATCGCTAAAAGAAGCCCCACTCAAATTGCCATGAGAAGAGAGAGGGTTAGATATCCAAACCCATTAAATGAGACCTTGCTAACTCTCATAGATGACACACCAGAGAGCCCAAGCTTAGCCTCCTCACAACGTAGATTACCAACAATGCCAAAGGGGATTATCAGAGTTGTAGAGGTTGTTGTCACCATCATATTGGAGGTTAGAGAACACGCAAGAAAAATTCAAACTACAAATTTATGATAAAGATAATGATGATAATTATTGTCCATTAAAATGAGACTAGTTTATTGAATTTTAAGAAAACTAATAAAATATTAATTAATTTATTATAATATTTTTTTTTCACAATTAATTATTTAAAATTAAGATGTAATGTAAAAAAAACACTTTATATATAAATAAAAACACAAACACCACTATTTCATTTTAATAAACAAGAACAACACTATTACATTTTATTTTAATTTAAAAACCTCGTATCAATTACATGAACTTAAAAAAATGGAAGGTACAAGTTAAATATTGATGAAAGAAGAACTTTATGAGAGACCATTTTTGGGGGGCGTTGTTTAACTATTCTACGAAATGATTTTTTTCGCTGGAATCCGACGATATAAATTTGCACGAAATTACTATTTTTTGTTGTTTAAAATCCATTTATGAATGTAGAAATGGATTCAGTGTGCTGAAAAGCCCCTGAGCAACTTGGATTATACAGAAACAATCACTCAAATCTGTAAATCTAACATTTCTTGCTGGATTTCGGACAAATGTCCCCAAAAAATATCACCAAAAAAATCATTTCATAAAACGTCTAGACTACAACCTTTCCTCTCTTACAAACAAACAAAAGGAATAAGGTATAATTTAAACGTTTACACTACAGCCTTTCCTTGCTCCTTTTTTTCCAACGGGAAAATTTCTCGATTATATTAATATATAATGTGTTCTCAAGTCAGAGAAATTACAAAACATAGTTGTAGTGACAAATTGTCATATGAAGCTTTCGCCTATAGTGGTCTCTCAGCCATCAAAGGGAGAAAGTTCATAAAAAAAGAAAAGTCAAGGTCAAAGTGAGCTGCTATCTAGCAGACAAAGTATTCTTCAGAAAATAGCAAAGAACCAGGAGTAGCCTTCAAATCTCAAATCATGAAAGACCGCTAAGATGAGATGAGCAGATCTTAAAATAGAGTTAGAAAATAGGGAGGGCCCTCATGACCATCTATCCAGAGATTGTATGCTATAATGCCCTCATTTTTCTGTAGTGTTGCATTAGATAGTTGGTCTGCAGATTTGTTGCACTCACGATAGATGTGTTTGAAGCTGAGTTTTTTGAAAGTGGGTAGAAGTACTCTGATTCTGTCCTTCCAAGCCAGGAGGGAGATGGCTTGTAGATCGCCCTTGTTGTTCAACCACTCAATAATAATTTTGGAGTCCCCGAGTATTTGAAGTGCTTCAATATGAAGTCTGGAGGCCAAGTATAGCGTGGCCCAGGCACCCAATAATTCAGCTCTAGTGTTTGTGCCCAGACCACAATTAAAAGTCCATCTATAGGATGAGTTTTTTATAATTCTGATCAACCCTCCAACACTGCTATGAGTGACATTTGATAGCGTTGCTCCATCGAACCATTCAGTTGGAGTGTCCTCTATGTCAGGTGTCCTCTTTTTGATCTGCAATCTTGGCTTGCAAGACTGAATATCATTCCAATTTTTAAATAATCCAAGTGTTTTGTATGTTGCTGAGCTTGTGGAAGGGATCTCATTTTCAGAAAAAAAAATATTTATGTCCATCCAAATGGACCAACAGACCAAGGATGGCAGATGTTTAAGTTTGTGTTCCCTATGAATCCAATAGTCAAAACAATCGGTGAGAGTAGTAATTGCCTTGCTCTGTTACAAAAGCGATAAGGTATAATTTAAATATTGTTGTAAGAGGAACTTTATGAGAGAACATTTTTTTTTCATAATCACATGTTCATTGTCCTTCTTTCACGTGAATGTTGGTAGTGCACGATACTTGTTTTGTTCTTTATGCCAACGACATAAACATCAAAAGATTCTTTGTGCCAAACATACAAAATCTTATCTTATATTTTTATTTTATTTTTTATTCCTTCACCATACATTATCACAAGTAGATAAGCATCATAAATGACCACATGCTTAAACCATATATTTTTGGATGATTATCAAAAATTAAAAACATGACAAATGTGAATATACATAAGTGGCGTCCACGTGCTGAATATATGTATCACAATTAGAGAAGCACCATAAACGATCACATGCTTAACCATGTGGATAATTTTAAAAAATATAAACATCACAAATGGCCACATGCTTAACTCTTAGACTTTTCATATGAGAAATTCTGGAAATTATATTTCCAAAAATGGTCACAAAATATGGTTAGAAAAACATTAATAAAGAAATTATATTTCCAGAAATGGTCACAAAATATCGTTAGAAAAACATTGATAGGTAAAAATGATTGACAAAATAGAGAAAAAAAAATCCAAATCCTAATATGTTTATACTATATTATTTTAAATATGCATTCAAATCACACTCTCTAATACTCAAATATGTTTAGATTATATTATTTTAAATATACATTCAAATTCCATACTCTCTATATTAAATGTGAATACTCATTAATGGGCTATACGGAAAAAAGGATTATTCTCAACTAAATGAACACTAGGTACCTTTGATGCATCAAGTATTGAGCTAAGGGTTTCCATTAAATTGGCAGGAAATACTATCAAGAAACATAAATCCAATTACCATGAATTGGGGGAGAATCCAAATGAAAAATTCTCTTAGTTTCAAATGGCATCATTATTGTTAAATGTAGTATGTGTAACTATGAACACCTTCCCACGTTTATGTAATGTGTGACACTCTTCTCTTCTTCCTTTATAATGCATTATAAAAATATGTGGAGCTACAGGTACTCAAAGCACTATGATTACCTGAGTAAAGTATTTATTGCCCTTTTATATGAGTTAGCATTTAGTGAGTCTTGTGTGAGATTTTCTGAAGAAGTATCGGCCATGATAGACCTAATTGGGGATTGGGATTTAAAGTGGGATGGGAACTACATCTACATCTATGTGAGGAAACAAAATCCCCACATATTGTCGAAGCATGTGCTAGTGTTATGACCTTATGGGAAAAATATAGGGTTAAATGTATATGATATGACCTCAAAGGGGGCATATATGGGGCTAAATGCACATGCAATGTGTAAATATATATATAATAAGGTCGGCCTAATGGTAAAGGGGCCTCATGTGCAAGTGTGAATAGGTATATATAGAGGTCGTGTATTCACTATTGGAGAGGTGTGAATAATTGTGATGTATGAATGTATTTGGTTGTTTGGATGAGGTTCTCTAATTATTTCAAAAGTTATTGTATAACTTATCTATCTTGGAGTTGTGCTCCACGCTCACATTCTGTACATATATATTCCCCCTTAGGGTCATAACAACTAGATAGGCCAATGCTCATGGATGTAGCATACCAATCATCCAAGTTTGGAGCTAATGCCAAATTGAAAAAGAATAACAAAGGCATGCATAGACATATCCACTCGCCTCAAAGCTTTCACTCTTGTAGATTTTGTTGTGAACGTGGAAGAAGCACATGAGATGGATTTCTATCAATTGCAACTTAGAGCTTTCAACGTTCATGGTTCAATGGATGACATCTTCAAGCAACAAGCTAACTTGGGCTTATTGCCACCAAATCTTCCCAAAAAAAGAATTTTGCAAATGGGCCCTTGATTTTCACACCATACAAGTACAAAGGAAAGAGGCTACATAAAGGGAAAAGGCAAAGCTATACTTGTTGAGATTGGTTCCTAAAGTAATGGGAACCTTGGTCCCTAGACCCTCTTCCATCAAGTTGATTGAAACAAAGACACTCTATATGGAGAAAGCAGTGGATACAACCGATGGCTAGTCGAGAGATAAAGGTAATAAAGATGAGATAAAAATAAAAGGAACAACTATGGCAACAATAAGAACATTGGTCCAACAAGCTAAAAATCTCGAAGCCACAAAGGTTAGGTGTAACCAAGTAATCATCGGGATGGACATGAACACCTCAATGTGGAGACTAAGAAATATTGTCAACTAGAACTCAACTTGGGCCTAGTAGGTGCAACAACTAGTAGCATAGCGACATAATTTTAGTTGGAAGATCTACAAAAGAATTTACCCATCAGTGTTGATGATGAATATCCTTCACGTACTTTGGAGACATTTTTATTTAATGGTAAGA
>JASDQU010013643.1:28472-38566 GCA_032191745.1 Picea mariana | reverse complement strand
CTGCCATTCACAGGTGCTCCTGGCAGATCTATCCCATCAACGTTGTTTAGCAGGAAAGCATTGTTTCCCCTGAAGGCTTGGATCATGTATGGTCCTGTCCATAGATTGTCAAATTTTCCATGCTTTCCCTTGTCTTCATTTCTGGCATCCCATCTCAGTACCAAATCTCCTAGTTCAAAATCATCTTCCTTGGTTCTTTTGTCAAAAATTTTCTTGATGCTTTCTTGGACCACCTGAGTCTTGTTGAAAACGTCCTCCCTGGTCTACTGCAAATGGATCATCTGGATGATCCTTCTCTGTGAGTCATTTGGCTCGGCTTGTACATCTTGAAACAACTTCATGACAGGGACTCCTAGAGAAGTGGGTAAAACTTCCTCTGTGCCATAGACCAGATGGTATGGTGACATATCGATTGACCTTTTGGTGGTCAGTCTGTCAGCCCACAAAGCGAACACCAGCTTGTTGTGCCACAATTTCTTGTTTTCCTACAATGTTTTCTTGATGATATTGACCAAGGTTTTGTTTGAAGATTCTGCCAGCCCATTCCCCTGAGAGTAGTAAGCTGTGGAATGCCCCAAACTAATGTGATATTGATTGCAGAAATCTATTAGCTTCTTCGACCGAAAGGCAGCTGCATTGTCAGTTATGATCTTTCTAGGACATCCAAAGAGAGACAAAATATTATTTTCAAGGAACTTCATAATAACAGAGTCAGTGTCTTGCTTGCTAGGTACTGCTTCGATCCATTTGGTAAAGTAATCGGTGGCGGTGAGAATCCACCTGTGCTGGCCTGAAGAAGGGAGGTGTATTTATCCAATGAAGTCCAGTCCCCATTGCTGGAAAGGGGCTTCAACTGAGATCGGTTTTAGGGGGAGAGGAAGAAGTTTTCTTTTACCTTCAAACAGCTGACATTAATGACACACAGTTACCTTTTGATGCACATCGGCAAACAGGGTGGGCCAATAGAAACCTGCTTTGAGTATTTTGTTGGTTGTGACCTTCCAGTTCAGATGGCCACCACATTCACCTGCATGAAATTCTTGTAACACTTTGTCAGCTTCATCTTTCAACAAACAATTTAACAGAATGCCTCCAGGATCTTTCCAATACAAATTGCCTTCTAGAATACAGAATTTTAAGGCTTTCAACTTTAAAAATCTAGCTTTGGTATTAGTTAAACCAGGGGGAGCTTGTAGATTTTGCAAAATGAATATTAGGTCCGCGTACCAGGGAGAGTTTAGAAATACCTTTCTCACGTTTGGAGTCGCCATCTCGCCCTGTTAATCTGCCACATCTAGAAAATTAATGTCAAGCGCATGAAAGTTAGATTCAACCATTAATTTAGCAAGGCCTTGACCTTTGATTAGTTTCATGGGCTTAATCTCTATATCGTATTCTAAAATGACAGCAATCCATTTTCCCCTTCTTCCGTCTGGATTGTCCTGTGTCAAAATGTCCTTAACTACCGCATTCGAAACATAAGCTATGGTGTGGGAATGGAGAATGTAGACCCTAAAGTCCTTTAAAGCTTTAACCAAGGAAAAAGTTTGTTTCTCCATTATCTTGTAATTCAGAGTAGCATCCCTTAACGCTTTGCTAAAGAAAGCTATGGGTTGTTCATACCCTTCGCTATTCTTTTGTAGTAACACCGCTGCTATAGTATGTTCGGAAGAGAAAGAAAAGAGATAGAAATCCTTAGTGAAATCAGGGCTTATCAAGACAGGAGCTTCTGTGAGTGCTCGTTTGACTTCTTTGAAAGACTCTCTGGACTCAGAGTCCCATTTTATTTTTACATCTTTTTTGAGCATATTTTTAATGTTTCTAAGGAGCTCTTCCAAGTTGGGAATGAATCTTCGCAGAAAGTTAATTCTCCCGATAAAGGACTGTAATTCTTTGAGGTTTCTTGGATGTTCTAAATTTTGTATGGCCTTGATTCTGCTAGGGTCTATTTTAATTCCATCTTTGGAGATGATGTGTCCTAGCAGTTTGCCTTCTTCTAACCTGAAAACGATCTTCTTAGGATTTAAAGAAATCCCAAACCTTCTACACTTCTCGAAGAATCGTCTAAGGTGTCGCAGATGTTCGTCATCATATCGGGAAAACACTGTTACATCATCTAAATAGACGACTATGAACTTACCTGATTCTTCCACAAAAGCGATATCCATCGCTCTCTAGAATGTGGCTCCTGCATTCATCAGACCAAAAGGCATTTTCACATACATGAAAGTGCCCCATGGGGTGGTGAAAGCGGCTTTGTCTTGGTCGTCTGGGTGAACTAAGACCTGATTGTAACCCGAGAAACCGTCCAGCAGAGAAATTCGACTGGACCCGACCACCCTTTGCAGGATGTGATCCATTTTCGGCAAGGGGTAATTATCCTTCAGGGAGACTTTATTCAGATTGCGGAAATCTATACAGAGTCTGATTTCCCTGATTTTCTTACGTGTAGCGACCAAATTAGAGACCCACTTGGAAAAATGCAACGGAACTATGATCTTGGCATCGTACATTTTCTTGATTTCCTTTTCTATCAGAGGAAGCAACTTGGGATTTATCCTCCTAAGTTTCTGCCTAAACGGTTTTTGGTCTTCTCTTATGGGAATTCTGTGTTGTATGATGTTGGTATCATAAGCCTTCAAGTCCTCATAACCCCAGGCAAAGACATCTGAATATTCTTTGAACAGCTCAATGTATTTGAGTTTTTGCTCTGGGGGTAATGATTTAGACAATTTGACTATCCTAGGTTTCTCTACAGTCCCTATATTACAGTCTTCTACCTCTTGTCCATGGGCTTCGATTTTTGGTTTTTTGGCCACGTCATTAAAGTCAAACAGGTCCTCTAAAGGAACTAGACCTCTAGGCAAAACATTGCTTTTCAACTGTAAAACATCAGCGTCCATTTCGTCATTGTCTAATTCTCCTGAATCTACGGTATTTACACTATCAATTTCAAAATCAGAACTATTTACATTTTCATCTTCGTTCTCTAAATCTATATTTGTACATTCAAAGTCGTTTTTACACTGAAGAAAGTCCTCAATCTGATCATCATTGTCAAAGACTTGCCAATACCTGATGTTGTCAGGAATAGTTGGTCGACACTTCACTTCTACCGTGTACGGGCGAGTCGAGCGAAAAGGAATCTTACAGGTGGCTGCTGACGTAGCCAATCCATCCACTAGAATGTTTTGTCCCCTCAGCATTACCTACAAGTCGACTTCAGTGAAACATCTCAAGGCATCAAGAACAACATTTCTATAGGCTCTAAGAAGTGGGTGTTTGGCAGCGTACTCACCTTTGATTTGCTTGATTATCAATTCAAAGTCACCTCTTACCATTATCTGTTTAGCACCAACTTTCTTCAAAAGCTTCAGACCGAGCATCAAGGCTTCATACTCAGCAATATTGTTAGTGCATTGGAAATTTAATTTGTAAGAATGGTTTTCTGAGTACCTATTTCTGTGATTATGCAGCCATACTCCTGCTCTAGCTCCTTCTTTACTCACTGCTCCATCAAAATCCATGCTCCAAAAATCAGCAGGTAATTCTTCAGTTATTACATTCTTCATCCTTGCTACCTTAATGATTTCTTGGCCTTCGTCTTGACTAGATGTTTCCTCTCCCAGCTGAATATCTTTCTCTCCCGTGTCACCATCGTTATACAGGATAAAAGAATCTAGGTCAGAATGTGTGGAGTAAAGAGGATAGTTGTGTGGTTTTTCCTGGCTACTGACCATGTACTTCATCAATGTTTCTCTGTATAGCCTTCTTTGTTGCCCAAAAACTGGGATGGTGGCATAGGACATATCTAGCTGCAGGGTTCCTTTCAACTTAGCCCCCCAAGACCGGGATAACAACATTTCATACTTCGGCGAGATGTCTGCAACCACCACATCCATTACCATGCTCTTCGCAGGAATCTGAACCAATGTGATGCATAGGTCCTTGATCAAACCAATACATCTGACTTTATTGGAGTCGAATGAGTGTAAATATTTATAAGGTCTGGTGACCTCCAGTCCCAATTTCTCCATTACTGCTTTGGGCATCAGATTGTGGGAAGCACCTGAGTCAAGCATAGCGTTATGTAAGATCAGGTCATGTATATTTAGACTGATGTAAAAAGGAGTGACCTCACCAGTATCATATCGACCATCTACTTCAGGTCCGAAAAGAAGCTCAGGTTGATCATCAGTAAGGTTCACGGTGTCTGAATGATTTGCTGATCCAATAGTTAAGGCTTTCGTGCCCATGTCAGGTTCAATGGCCAGTGCTTTAATCACCTATGAATGGTAACCGTCTTTGTTCATCAACTCAAAAAGTGGGATGGGAATTTTCACTTTGGCCAACTCCCCCTCAAGGCTGAAAGGTGTTGGAGCTCTGCCTTGGCTCATCAATTCTAGTTTGTCCACCAAATCCTTTTGTCCAGAAGTACTTGGTGGATTAATTGGTGAAACCTCGGGTTGTGACGGCCTTTTCAGAATGGTAAGGTTTTTCTTCACGGGAGCGTCGGCATTACTTTTCTCAGGAATCTTCTCAGCAGTACCCTTCTCAGGAATCTTCTCGGCAGATGGCTCGAAGGTATTCTTGGTTTCGACTACCTTCTTTGTTTCAGTGGTATTTTTTGGGGAACTCCCTTCTGTCTTTTTACTCCGCAGATTATACTGTCGGTGTACCTCCAAAATAGCATTTTCAAAGGCATGTTGTTTTGCATCTTCAGCTTCTTCACTTACTTTTGTTTGATTGAGAAGAAAGAGTTCTTGCTCTTCTTGGGTAAGGAAAATAGCTTCGTTGTCATGAATGCCCATGAGATTGATGTGAGTGTCCTCCAATTCCTCAATCACTTCCCCTCCCTCATCAGCATAGTTTTCTTGCAGGGGAGGCCTGATCTGCTGATTTGGACCCCTCTGCTCTCTTTGATCCCTAGAATCTCTCTGTCTGATTTGAGGAGGGTTTCTCCTGAAGTTAGGATTCCAAACTTGAGGAGCTGTTGAGTCATCTCTCAGAGGATTTCTATCTGACACAGTGAGTCTGTCCATCATTCTTTCCACTTCTCTGGCCAAACAATCCAATTTGGAATCGAAGTTTGATGTGGAAGGCTCTTCTTTAATCGTAACCCTCCTCTCTGACCTCTGTCGTGCTCTTTTTGCCAACAAATTAGCCTCCACACTAATAGCACTTTTCTGCATGTCCTCCAGGGTGGTAGAATTTCTTTCTCTTAATTGGTATGACATGTCGGCATCAAATCCATCAAGGAATTTAATCAATGCCAGACCCTATGGAGGTTTTATTTCAGTTGGGATTGCATTATACAAGTTGTTGAAATGGGTGCAGTAATCTTGTACCGTCTCACCTTGATTTCTTCTTATATTCTCGTATTCTGACAATATTTGGAGAGGGTTTTTCTTTACCTCCCATATGTCGAGAAAACTCCTTTGAAAAGCAACAAGTTCAGAGGTCGAGGTGGCAGGTAAATCTTTGTACCATTTCTTGACATCACCTATCAAACTTTGGGCAAACAATCGCATTTGAACGTCAGCCTCATCAACTTCTTGCAGGTCAAAATAATCATTCATTTTGTCAACATATTGTTGAGCTTTCAAGGGTCCTGTTGCATCGAACTGTGGGAGTCTAGTTTGGTAGTCTTGGGCCATAACATGGAGAGGTGCAGCCAACACTAAGGGAGCGTATCTAGCTACCATATTGAGTGGAGGGGGTGGAATGACAAACTGGATGTTCGGCGAGGTAGTGACTGAGGGCGAGGATGAGGAGGGACCGGCTGGCGCCAAGGGAGTGGTTTGCTGATTAACAGTGGGAGATAGAACCTCGGGGGTTTGGGGTTGCAAGATGGTTGGGTCGAAAATGATTTTAGTGACAAAACTACCAGATTTGGACCTAGACAAGCTCTGGCCGGAAAAGGTGTCAATATCAGGGTTTTGAGAAGAGGTAAGTTTTTCTAGAAAAGAAAAGGACTTGTGAATGGGAGTATGACTTACTGAACCTTCAGCAATGGTCTTTTTCCTGAGCAACTGCTCTGGATTGTCGATTACTTTCGCAGGTTTTGGATCTGAATGAGATCGAGTATAGACTTTCTTGGAAGCCAGAATTCTTTTTGGTTTTTTATATATATACTTTTTTTTTTAATTTTATGAATCTGAAAATAAAATGTACAAAGTTTTAATCAACCTATGAACACTACTTCCTTCTCGGATTTTGCAATATTTAAGGAGCAATATTTCAGGTACAAACTTTTCTTTTTAGGGAAAAAGGACGTGGGTTTTAACTTTTTTGTTCATTTCCTCAGTGGAGTCGCCACTATGTTAGCACTTGGTAAATTTCCTAGAGGTTGATGAAAGAAGAAATTTACAAGGTAACTTTATCCAACCACTTTTGAAGCTGGGATCTAGCCCTTCCAACTTCAGAGAGGGATCTCTCTATATGATTTAACTATGTGTCCAAATTTATATATTAGGCTAGATAAAGAAATAGGTCGGTTTTGTTGTTAAAGTGTTTTTAATTTGGTTGAGACAGTCTACACATCCATTGGGCTATGGGGTCTGTGTTTAATAAAAATGAAATACAACCAAAAACGTGAAGGAAAAATTATACAGAGAGACATAATATACTCATTGGAGCTTTTAATAGCTTAGATGATGGACAGAAGAAAAGATAAGAAAGATAATTTCAACTAAGAAGCAGTTAAGAATTCCTTAATTGAAAACACCTAGAAGATAAACATTGAAATATTTCGAGTCAGAAACAGGGTATCTAAGATAAATCCTGCAACGTTTGTTACTATTAAAGATTAGTTTCAGAACACAAAATGATCACAAATCAAGAATAACATTCGACTTTAGAGAATAACATCACCAGTGAATACACGCAAGAATCCTGTAAAAGTGCCTCCTCTTTATTAATGGAAGATTTCTTAAAAAATGTTACAGTCTGATAGCGTCAGGGTGTGAAGATCAACAACCCTCAATACTTCGAAAGGTGAAGTATTTATAACTCAATTACAAACGTTCCTGTCATAAATGACCAGGACGTGCTAAACCTATTTTTAGCCTAACAAATTTAACAAATCTCAAAAATCTAGGAACTACTCGATGACTTGGTGTAACTGCTTGCTGATTTCTGGGGTAGGCCATTGGCGAGGTGTCTACGCAACCTCTTCTGACTGGACAGATGACTGGACTGGGGATATCTCATCTGCTAATCAATTAGATCACAAAGTTCCTCCCATCTAATATGACTTGACAAGTTGACTTTGAGCAGTCTCCGATACACCTCGTCCATGTCTGTATATTTAGCAAATGTAGGCTTGGTGAGGAAAATGTATCGGATCTCGTGTTGGATGCTAATGTCCCATTGAAGGGCATCGAGGAATTCTTTTCCAGTGATGCTCCCTTGAATGCCTGCAAACTTTGAACTGTCCTTGGACACTTCAGCCAGTCTCTTCTTGTAATCTGGGAGAGTCATCAGTTTGTCATTAATAACCTTCAGACCAGGTAAACCTTTCTTTTGGAGAGATTCAATCTTGTTGAAGAGCCTTTGTACCCCTTGGTCCATGACCTGAACCTTTTCTTCCAGCTAAAGCTTTAGACCTCTCTTGGTCAGAACTCTTTTGACCTCAAGGATGGTCTCAGTTCTGTCTTCAATATTCAGCTCTTCTAGTTATTCCCTGGTCTTTGAATTGAGGAACTTGATGATATCATTTGCCTGTGCTGGCATGTCTCCCAACTCTAATCTCATCTTCTCAATGGCCTGTTTGCTCCTTTGGAGCAATTCATTCTGCTCAAACATGATCTGGATCATGGGCCATATCTCATTTATGGACTTAGTGATGTATGTCCATACACATTCTTTAACTTCAGCTAAAGTCTTTCCTGCCACTGTCTGCTTCTGGAGCTGCTGAATTTCCTGTCTGAGTTGCTCTGTCACCTGCTTTTCCTTTGATAGGCTGGTCTGGAAGGAAGTTTTGAGTTTCTGAAGGTTCTCCACTTCCTTCTTAAGCCTACTGATTTCTGTCTCTTGCAGGTTCATCTTCTCCATGGATTTAGCCAGGTCGGCTGTATTCTCTTGGGACGTCAATGGAGTAGTGGATGGGATTGCTGTCACTGATGTAGTGCTCAATCCTGCAATTGGGATAGAACTCAATGGAATGCCTTCCATTGGCTTCAGCTGCTCCTTCTCTTTCAATAATCTCTCCATTTCTACTTCCATTTCTTTGAGCTGAGCATTCTGCTCCATAAGCAGCTTAAGCATTTCATCCTTCTCGCCTTCTTTCTCTACTATCTCCTTCGCCTGCAAGTCCTCTGTGGGTGGGAGATTTAGTTGTTTCCTCAAAGAGGCGATGTCTACATTCTTCTTCTTTATCATCTCCTCTGCAGCTTTGACGTTCGAAGGATCATAGCCGATCTTGAGGACTATCTCTTCCAACGTCTTGATTATGTTGTCCTTCGCAAAGGACGATATCTTCTCCAGCTTGAGTTGTGTCTGTGCGTTGTTCAATGATACCTATAATTTTGCTGCAGAAGCAGAAGCATGTGCCAATGTATGGAATACCATCTCCCCCATTTGTTTGTGCAGATCCATCTGATCTGTTGGGTGCACGTCCTTCGTCTGAAATTTGAAGGTGGCCCTCTTTTAATCTGTGATCACCTTGGGGTCTGGTACCTGCGCCTAGAGGAAGGCCATGTGCATCCTGCCCCTTTCCATGTCAAATGTAGACAGCAGCCTATGCTGCGCAATGGACGATTGCTTCTGAAACTGAGCGTAAGTACTGCTGGTAAGGGTCTGGTTTCTTTTCTTAATCAGATCGTACTTCTCAAAAATGCTCAACTTGGGCCCAGTCTTGCCTTGCTGAGTGTCCAATAGAGAGTCTGTGGATTTCTTTGGTAATGCTGTAGTGATTTCCTTATGAAGGCTCAAACCGAAACGTGGAATAACAGTCTTAGTCACGGTCGTAGGTGGGGCTTCTTGTTCTCCAGTCGAACCAGGAACTGAAATCGTCTTGGGCCTCTTAGTGTGCAACTGGNTTTGGACGACACCTCTGTGACAGGCGGTGATAAATATTGTCGAAGCCTTTTTTCCTTAGGGACCTGTGTCATGGTCGTTGGCGGCACACTGGTCAGGGGAAACTGTTGTTCCACTTCGACCAAGGTGTCAGGAACCCACATAGTCTGATTGGAAAATTTCTCAATTTCGGGCTTTGCTTCATGAACGTACGAGATGTTTTTGTTCTTCACCTGCATTCTTGAGATGATCCCACAAGGATCATAATGCCACGGGAAGCTTAGGAAAAACTTCATCTCCCTCAACATCCGATCCGCTTCTTCTCCTACGCCACAACTGTTGCAGATGAAGGAGCCAATCTACCCCTTGATTCTCAGCTGCTGCTTTTTCTTCAAGGATACAAAATGGATGTCATCTAAATTCATGATCTGTCTTATATACTCTAAAGCAAAGATTCTTATCGACACATATTTGGGCAGCTTGTAGGGTGCCAGCTCACATCCGTATACTCTTATCTCTGAATGGTTTTGATACAGGTACCAATCCCCGGTCTTTGTTTTGTCTGAGAGATGCAAGATTCTCTGGACTTCGTCGTTTATCTGAGGCACAGGCCTGCCACTCAACATGCTTACCACAGGGTGGTAGAATATATCGATGAATGCCTTGAAGCTATACTCTGTGGAGTTATGCTTCAGCAAAGAGGTCCATGTTGTGACTGCTTGAGGCCTTCCATCTGCGTCCATCTTCTGCATGGAAAAACTAAATTTGTCTTCTTGAAAGTAAACAAACATGTAGGCAAGTATAGACGAGTATCTGAACATGCCTTATGTGCCAAAATTCACGAACTGTTCGTGAATATTGTCAGCCAAGAAGGTGCTGAAATCAAACTGGGTTGTGGGTTTTTCATCAGTGGAGAAAATGGATAGAAAACCCAGAATGGGCTCATCTACCCACTGGTCGGAATAGTACCCTAGCAAGGCACACAGGGAGGAAATGACCTGGTTACCCTTAGTGGAGAACATGGACGACGGGTAAGGGGGATTTGTGGAAGGGAATTGAGCGGAGCTGGGAAGGAA
>JASDQU010013643.1:10218-22366 GCA_032191745.1 Picea mariana | reverse complement strand
GATCATTTGGTCTATGTCTTCGGGTGTGATGAAGAACAGGGTGTCTCCGGATGAAGATATGATGACCCTTCGTTCGAGAATATAATGAGCTTGGCATTTGAGGGTGAATTCGGGAAAGTGGTAGATCTGGGGAAAATGGTACAGGTGCAAATTGGACTCCTAGAGTCCAATTTCATCGCTCTGGCGCAGGAACACCTCCCGGAGCCATGTCTGGAGGTCTGAAAAATCGAAGTCGCAAATGGTATTTGCGATCAATCTGTCTTTGTTTACCAATTGGATTTTATCCAGGTCGACAGGAGGCGGGAGAAAAGGATTCTCCTCTCCTTCTGCTTGTCTTGGCTTTGGTGCCATCTCAGCATCAGTACCTGCAATAAACAAGAAGTTAGTGGGGTCGACTGACTGTGGATGAGGGAGACAGAAATGCAATGGAGGAGTAAGATGTAAATTTCTGGTGTGATGGGAGAAAAATGAATGTAGAGGGAATAACGGTAGTTTTATTTAAAACTGGGGTCAGTTGAGCACGGGAGACAGGTCAACATGATAACAGGTATGTTATCCTCTAATAAATGGACAACATGCCACTTGGGGGTGAGATGGAAGGTGACGGTGGCCAAAACATACGAATGGGTGACATGGAGGCTAGGGATTGGAGGTAAAAGTTGCAATAAGGGGCTGGTCATGAGTGAAAAGGTTAAGGGACTAACAACAGGGATTGACAACAGTTATGGGACGGGACATAACTCAGGAGCAAGTGGAACAAGTGGAAAATGACGTCCATGAGTGACGGGGGCTGTCAGATATCAGATGGGGATGTGACTACGGGAACAATAGGCTGACGCCACGTATGACAAGGGGCCTTCCATAGGAGAATAACCATTCCACCTCCCCCCCCCTTGGTTAAAAGCAGATTATTCAGGGGGGTCCGAAATCCATTGTAGACCATTGATATGCGCGTCCATTTCGTGGCCGCAGATCTTAGCGCATCCTTTATTACTCATTCTGGACCCCCCCCTCCCTCCATTAAAGGAAAAATGGACGAGGGGGTCCATAATCCAATCTGGGCCTTTGATTTCAGCGCTCATCCCTGGGCCGTCCAGATGTGCGCAATTCTTATTACCGATTCTGGAACCCCCCTGGTTAAAAGCAGAATGGTCAGGGGGCTCTAGAACGCTCTGTGAACCATAGATCTGAGCACCACGATCAGTACCGTTGATATGTGCAGGGGATATAAAAGGGGAGTGAAAAAACATATGTGCTGGGGGGAAAACTTAGGATACATGCATTTTATGGGTTTTTTCTCCAAATTCTCATAAACACACCACCATGGGGGTTCGGCCAACTATCTTTTAATCATTGGGACATGGTGCAATCTTGACCTCAAGCTGGTTTTATTGGGTTGAAACAAATGAAGCAACTAACCTACATGCTAACCTATCTTCCTATGACAATTAACCCAGATTAAATTGTTGGGTTAAGAAATTACTCTACCCTAGGGCTATCTGACCAGNGTGCAATCTTGAAATCAAGCTGGTTTTATTGGAATGGAACAATACAGCAACTAACCTATGTTCTAACCTAGTTTCCTATGAAAATTAACCCAGATTAAACAGTTGGGTTAAGAAATTACTCTACCCTAGGGCTGTCTGACCAGGATTAGACAGTCTGGTCAGATTTATTCACTAATCTAACCTAGACACTTTGGCTAAGATTAAACTGTTTAGCCAAATCGTTCACTACCCTATCAACATCAAATTTAAAAAGAACTTGGCCATGCTTGAAAGGTATGGCCAAGTTACTATTATTGCATGGGGCTTTTTATTGCAATTCTTTTATGCCCTCTTTTTTTTTTCTTTTTCCTTTTCTTTTTCTTTGCTTTTTTCTTTTCTTTTCTTTTTCTTTTTCTTTTCTTTTTCTTTTTCTTTTCTTTTCTTGTCAAATTATTTGCATAATGAAAAATCATTTGTCAACAAAAACACTAGAGACAGATAATATCCCAGTCACCAGTTGATTCCTATAATTTATAGGGTGATAACAGGTGGCAGAGTGTTCATTGTATCTTTGATCTTCTACGGCTTGTCCTACGTAGTCTATAGCCTTTGTTCCAACTCTTGTATCTTTGCATTCTCGAGCAGTTGAGTCCATACTTGTGTGCTTTCTTCATACAAATTTGCACATTCTTCATCCAAGCTCTTGATGTTCAGTAATGTCGTTGCAATTGTCTTCTCCTTTTTCTCTCTTTCTTTGGGTGGAGTACTTGGTGTTGTGCATGCTTCCAAGTCTAAAATCTTTGTGTGAAATCCCTGAATAACTTCACTGATCTTCGTAACTTGCTCTTCCAATGGAGTATCTTTTTCCATTGGTATCTCTGAGAAGTTCTTGTATATTTCTTGTACTATGTTTTTCAACCTTCTTTCTCTATGTTCAACCTCATCCCGCTCCAATACTAGCTTAATGTTCTCTGCTTGTAATGCATCATTATCTGTAACTACTTTAGCCAACTCCATTGATGTTGACTCTGCGTGCAACTGGATTTCCTATGTTAAACTTGACCGCAAGTTGTGTAATACATTCATAGTTAGCCATTACATGTCAAAATTCCTCACTTCGATAATGTCACATTATCATTGTCACAAGTGTCGTAAATGTCGAATTATCGTTCTGCATGTATCGCATTGCGAACGACACCATGGAAGAACTTGATACATCCTCTAAGACATGTTAGAAGGGAAAAACATATCATTTGACAAAGTTAAGCAAAATGTTTTGCCTTGAGAAATGGTCATCTTAACGAACTTTTGGAAGATCGACACTCCCCTGCTCACATGCAGGGAGCGCTAGCGCTCCTATTCCATCTAGCAGGGAGCGTTGCAGTGCTCTGTTGCTAGTTTTGAGGGAGCATCGATTGGTTGAGAGAATCATGGGAAGAAATCCCCCTTATCTCTAAGGACAACTAGAGGTGATCCAAGTTGGTTTGGCTTGAGTCCAAGCTTTAGGCTGCATCTAAGGGAGATTTTACAACTGAGGGAGTCATATCGTCAAATTATTCCAAAGATAACTAAGTTGGTTGAGCCTCATCATACCCTAACCTACAAGGAGGCATACCAAATCCTATTCCTTCTAGATTATATTTTGGATAGCCTTATCCGGGTGTCCCGAATCCCACTTGGGGTCCTCAAGGACAACAATATTATCCTCCCCAAGGGTCAACTGTATACCCTCTGCAAGGATAGACTGTTAACCCCCCTCAAGGGAATTTTTTTTATCCCCCACAACCTAATCAAACGACCTATCCTCCCTAGAACCAACCAAATTTCCCTCCTTTCGTGAACGTTCCTCAACAAAAATCGAATCTTGCCTATACCGGCCAAAAACAACCGTATATGGGAGGGCCTACTAGATACAATTATCCACCTCAACCAATTTATGGCTCTACTGGTGTCCCCATGCCACACCAGTATCACCCTTAGTTTAACCGACAACTACCGTTCCTAGCCACACTGGATCTACCAGACTTGTTTCGGTTGACAAATGATCTCATACTACATTTTCCTTTCTGGCCGGTAATTCTCGCGAAATTACCTTATGACATCCCCAAAATTGACGGTAAACCAGGCGAAGACCCGAACAACCATGTTATGAGATTTCATATATGGTGTTCATCAAAATCATTGATGGATGATTCTATCTGCTTGCGTCTTTTCCAGCGCACACTCATGAGCTCAACAACCAAATGGTACATTGAACACCAATGTGGTACCTTTTAAGATTTCAACTTCCTAACTATGGATTTTCTCACGCATTTTCAATTACCCATCTGTTACGAGACTAGTACATAACTCTTGACTCCACTTCGTCAAACGAACTCCATACATATCTCTGATCACATTCATGAGTGGAGACGACGATGAAGGTTGATCAAAGTGACCATTCCTGACCAATTATTCGCAGAATGGTTTACTAAATCTCTTTTACCCCCAATTTCTCGTGACGTCGTCATGGGTGCATGGTGTTGTCACTGAGGAAGAAGCCATTTCTCACACTCAGTACCTAGATTTGGTTTATTCCCAATTCAGCACATTGTATGAGTTGATACCAAATGCTCCTCGCACGTCCACTGATCCATCCAAACCATCTTCCATGGCTCATACAGATAGAATTATCTGTGCCGTCAAAACTCAATCTTCATCATAGTCGGTCGGCTCGGCTAATCGCTTTGTTTATACACCCATCACCAGTTCGATCTCACTCTCCTCTACCTCCCTCCCGACTCAAATATATGAGCTGAATGCAGTCTAATATGCCTCTTCACAACAATCCAGGGAAAAGAAGAAAACGAAAAATAAACCCAAAAATAATAATAATAATAAAAATCCAAAAACACAAACTCAACCACCTACTCCTAAAAAAAAACCACAGCGAAAATCAAAATTTATGTGTCTCATTTGTGGTGATGATCATTACACCCGAGACTGTCCTCATCATGACGAAGTTGCAAAACTTTTCAAAGGAAAATCCCAACCCGTTGTGTTGACACAACCTTTTCCTCAGCAACAGTCCATGGTTGCTCAAGCCTCTACCCCTACGATAGGGGGAAATCCCAGTCATCCTCCTAGCAAGGAAGCTTCGTCGAGTTCCCATATTTATATGTTTAATGGGATTGATTTAAACACTCACAGCATAACGTATGACACATCGTCTAAACCTAATAAAGACAAGGTCACTAATGGTACTACATCATATCCATATCTTGCCACTGTTACTCCTCCATATGGATCACTTAATATTGAGAAACCCACTTTCGAATCTATTTTACACCCTCCCAAGAGCACTATTCAAAAATCGACTTTTAATCCTAGTTCACGTGTCGCCCAAAACTACAATATTGTTGAAGATTTGGCTCAAGTACCATGTGCAATGTTTGCTCTTGAATTTATACAACATTGTCCAAGTCAATGTAGAACACTCTTGGCTACCATCGGCGTGATGATCCCGAGTTGTCGAATAATATCATGTTTAACCTTGATAACTTCAATTCATGACTTTCTCACCATATTGCTTTTCAGATCGATGTTGTTGTTCATAACCAACACATTCATCGTACCATACTGGATGAGGGAGATTCCACTTGTGTCATGTCATTATCTTTTTGGAAAGGATTGAAATCACATGTGCTTAATCAATCCCCTACAATGTTACAAGCATTCGATGGGCGAGGTTTTTTCCCTCACGGACTGTTGCAGTCCTTAGTTATTCAGCTGGGAGGAAAGACTATCTTTGTCGATGTAGAGGTATTCGATTCTCCCCTTGATTACAACTTGTTGTTAGGAAGAAGTTGGTTTTATGCCATGAATGTCGTCACTTCATCGGTGTTTCGATGCGTACAATTCCCCTATCAAGTTAAAATTGTCACTATCGAACAGTTAGATTACTGCACCCACGACACTCGCACTCTCACCACCAACAATATTCCTTTCTTGGGAGATACTAAGATCACTTATGAAAGTGTCGGTGTAGGTATTTTAAAAGACTCTTCCCTTATGGTTACTTTCACTACACCACTTCCTCCCACCTCGCAACATATTTCCACGATCAATATGATCTCGACTATGGCATATCAATCTTACGAATCATTTGGTCCTTGGGTTGTGCCTAGTCCTTTGGAATTTGATGCACTAGGTGACGCTATGCCACTTAGTCCTACTGAGGCTTCATACAATGCCATCCAATTCGCCTCTCCCTCAATTGACAACCAACATCTGTTGGCATCCAACACTTACTCATTTCCATCTTGGTTGGATTCCCTATCCTCTACTTTCGACTACATCCTACGTATTTTTCCATCAAAGGAATTGTAACAACCCTGGTTAAATAGTGCACAGGGTTTATTAAGTATAATTAATTAGATAATCTGACTGTCCTAATATGTTTTAGTTAAACAATAATTATTTCTTAATAATATTAATTAATTAATTCTTTATTGATTAGTGTTACAGCGTGTAGGGTTAGGTTTAGGTCAGGAGGGCGTTGGAGGAACGAGGGCGGGGAACGTGGGCTTCATGCGTGCCCGCCCTTTGCTATCTTAAAAACAAAATTGTTGTTTTTAAATTATTTGTTTAAATTTATATATGTTTTATTTTAGTTTTTTTTTTATTATTATTTTTTATTATTGATCATAGTAAATTATTTATATATATTATTTGTTAATTTGTTTATTTTTTATTTTTTTTATAATGATAAATAAATAAATGTCAATAAATAAAGTTATAAAAAAAAATTTGAAATGTTTTGGAGTCTATGGGTTTTGAACCCACGACCACCCACCGCCTAAGCCTTAAGAAACAACCAAACACCAACGTGCCACATATGAGTCTTTACAAATAAATTCTTATACATAAATAAATTAATGGTAATAGAGTATTATCTCGAAGTATAATCTCCAATTATCCATGTTAACCAAACACTGAGTTTCGTGCCCTCAACCACCGAGCCAAGCACCAAGTCCCTCCATTCCATTCCACCAATCAAAGCCAAACACTAAGATTCAATGCATCGTCTCAGGCTCACTACATCATACGACCACAAGTCCAGAACAATACATAACCACAACGCACAAGCGCTAAGGTCCAATGCCTGAAAACCACTCTACAATCCTCAAGACTTGCACCTGTAGCCACCGAGACACACAATTCAACGCATATGTAAAACGCGCCAAGGAGAGCCCACGAGTCAAGCATCAAAGGATAGCCTTAGACTCATTTCATTGACATTAGGTTGGAAGTCACCTTAATTAGTTGTAAATGCAAAGTATAAGGACTTAGACCAAGACAAGCAGGGGGTGGGCCTTGTGTGCACTAGGCAGGTAAGTTAGAGAATCAGCGAGTATGGTGCAAGCTAGCATAGCTACCGGGCAAGGGAATCAGTAGTTTTCTTAGGCGAAGACATCAAGCTTAGACACTTAATCCTAACCTAGACAATCCCCTAAAGAGAGTAATGTCTGTTTACAGACAAGTAAAAGAAACTTACGCCTAACCCTGTTTTCTAGTTAAGTTGCGCAATGAGAAACGACCTTGAACTCACCCTGACAACTTTGGTTAATGCAGGTTAAATCACACAATATGGTTAGGACTCGAGGGAATCAAGGCATAGGAGCATCGTTGGAGGCACCGCCAACACCGCTAGCGCCTCCACTACCATCGTCAGAACTAGCTCTCATACTGTGCTCTTTGGAGGCCATAAATGAGACTTTAAAGGGGCGACAACTAGCAGGGACCAAAGTGGAACCCCCACCATCTGGAACGGGTAATCTAGAAGCGTCGAGGGATTTAGGGGGAGGAACTCCACCCGAAGACATCACTCGAGAACTACAAAAGATCAAACTTCCGTAGTTTTCCGGGGGTCGCGCCAGTGAACGCGCAGAAGCATGGTTGGAAGGCATGACAAGGTGTTTTTCCTTAAGGGACTATGTGTCCACCTCAAAGGTGAAGATAGCAATTTTTCAGTTAAGAGACAACGCCTTGAACTGGTGGGGCAACCTGGAAAGGAAACTGCATCTTACCCCGGACATCGTATCTTGGGAACTTTTCGAGGAGAGGTTCCGAAGGAAATATCTGCCAGCTTACTATGAGGAACAATAGGTAGGAGCGTTTCATGCTCTAGTATAGGGAAACAGGATCGTAGAGGAATATGAGATTAGGTTTATGGAATTGGTCAAGTATGTTTCATATATGGATAATGACCAACGACAGGCATAATGCTTTGTCTATGGATTGAACCCTAAGATAAGGGCTATGGTGCGGATGTGGAAACCGTCTTCAGTAGCGGAAGCTGTGGAAAATGTGCGTTATGTGGAGGAACACATGAACTTAACCGGAGGTATGACACCAACCTTTCCGCATCGTCCTGGATTCGTAGGGAAGGCCCCTAGGACATTTCCCAGGGGAGGGGGCTCAAGGCCACCCCCATATGGTAACAGAGTCACACCAAGGACAGTAGCCGTAGGGATTTCAATGGCAGTGAGTGCAGCATCTTGTTCATCACCAATGATGCAGAAAAGTCCACGACCATCTCAGGGAACAACTAGTAGGGGCAGGGGTTCCAGGGGAAGGAACTCATTTCAGAGATAGTCACATAACAATGCGCAAGTTCAATTCCATGTTACCTTTTGGGGATGTGGAGGACCCCATTACCAGCGTGACTGCCCAGAGTTACAATCAGGATTCATGCATAGAGAAGGAAAAGCCCCGATGGGAAGAGCAAGTAGCAACCACCAGATTTACGCTGCGGTTAATAATTTCCAGGCCGAACATCAATCCACGGTGGTGGAGTCATCAGGTACGCTAAATCATATCAATGTTAAGGTTTTATTTGATTAAGTTGCGATAGATAGTTTCATTTCACCATCTGCATTAGAAAAGAGTGGGTTGGCAGCCTACGAGCACGATGACTTTAAACAAGTTGAGATGACTTCGGGGGAAAAACNGTGTACTACCAGGTTGAAGGTATACGTCACTGCTCTTGGGGCGTATGACCTAATCATTGGAATGGATTGGTTAGAAGCTCATCGAGCTTTGGTAGATTGTTTCACAAAAAGGGTGCTTTGTGTCGATGATGAAGGAAGACCAATAGAGATCCAGGGGGTACGGAGGAAGGTGTCATTACACTTTATCTCAACTATGAAGGTTAAGTGATGCTTGAGGCAAGGGTGTCGACTATATGTAGTGGAAGTAATGAATGAAAGGAAGGGACCTTCATTGGATCAGTACCCGGTATTGTCAGAATTTAAGGATGTTTTTCCGAACAAGTTACCAGGGTTACCTCCTGAGAGGGAGCTTGATTTTACTATTGAGCTAAAACCTGGTGTAGAACCAATTTCCAAGACTCCGTATCAGATGATAGCGCCGGAACTTTGTGAGTTGCAAATGCAGTTGAAAGAGTTACTGGACTTAGGGCTAATAAGGCCAAGTGTCTCACCTTCGGGTGCACCAGTAATTTTTGTAAAGAAGAAGGATGGATCCTTACGACTGTGTATAGATTACAAGGACTTGAACCGTGCTACAATGGAAAATAGGTACCTGATGCCGCGAATAGATGACCTCTTCGATCAGATGAAAGGAGCAGTGGTATTCTCAAAGATCGATTTGCGATCAGGGTATCATCAGTTAAGGATTAAGGAAGGCGATATCCCAAAAACTGCCTTTCGAACTCGGTTAGACATTACGAGTTTGTCATAGTACCTTTCGGATTGACCAATGCGCCAGCAGTATTCATGAGCCTCATGAACGGTGTATTCAGGAAGTACTTAGACCATTTTGTACAAGTCTTTCTAGATGACATCCTCATCTATTCCAAGAATGAAAGAGAACATGAGGAACACTTACGAGTAGTGTTGTCCTGCCTTAGGGAGAAAAAATTGTATCGGAAGTTGTCGAAGTGTTCCTTCTTCCAGAAAGAAATTCACTATTTAGGTCATATCATTTCCTGCGAAGGAATCTCTGTGGACCCAGAAAAGGTAAAGGCCATTATGCAGTGGCCAGTGCCAAAAAATTCCCATGAGGTGAGAAGCTTCATGGGGCTAGCAGGTTATTATTGGAGATTTGTGGAAGGATTCTCCAAAAGAGCGAAACCCATCACCACTTTGTAGTGTAAGGGGGTCAGGTATGAATGGAAAGAAGAATGTGATAGTGCATTCATTGAGCTTAAGACGTTACTAACTAGTGCGCCAGTTCTATGAGTGTCGGATATGGAAAAGGACTTCACAGTCTGCACGGACTCCTTGAAGCAAGGGTTGGGGGCCGTGCTAATGCAGGATGGAGGAGTGATAGCTTATGCGTCAAGGAAGTTGAAGAAACATGAAGAGCTATACGTGACTCATGATTTAGAGTTGGCAATTGTAATGCTATCTCTGAAACTTTGGAGGCATTATCTTGTGGGGTGAAACTTTGAGCTCAAAACGGACCATCAAAGTTTAAAATATCTCTTCACTCAAAGGGATCTGAATGCCAGGCAAAGGCAATGGAGTGAGTTTATGAGTGAGTACGATTTTGGTCTTTCATACATCAAGGGAAAGGAAAATGTGGTCGTGGATGCCTTGAGTAGGAGACCATGTGTCTTCTCCTTGGTACCCTTAAAAGTCAATCTAAGGGAACGTGTGTTGACGAAACTCCAAGGAGACAGTTGGTATTTAAAGGTTAGTTCAAACCTCCAGAGTGGGAGGTAGTTAGATCCAAAGTATGAAGGATATAGTCTGGAAGTAGACGGACTGTTAAGATATCGAGGAAGGATGTACATCCCTGAAAATGGGGATATTCGAAGCATCATACTGAAGGAAGCCCATAGAGCACTTTATTATGCGCATCCGAGTGTGAAGAAGATGTACGCAGACATGAGGAAACTTTTCTTCTGGGTAGGCATGAAGCGTGATGTAGTCCATTTCGTCGTCAAGTGCCTAGAGTGTCAACAAGTGAAAGTTGACCACCATCACCCGGAAGGCCTCCTACAACCACATGATGTTCCTATGTCCAAGAGGGAAGTCATCTCTTTGGATTTTGTTGTGGGGTTGCCACTCACATCTCATAGACACAATGCCATTCTTGTGTTAGTGTATAAGTTAACCATGAGTGTTCATTTCATTCTGGTAAGAGACACTTACGATGTCACTGATGTGGCACGTGTGTTTGTAAATGAGGTTATCCATTTGCATGGGATACCTAAGAAGATCATTTCAGATAGGGATTCCAGATTCACTTCTAGGTTTTGGACAAGTTTGCATTCAGCGTTGGGGACTTAGTTGAACTTAAGCACATCTTATCGTCCTGAAACAGATGGGAAAACTGAGAGAGTAAATTAAGTCATGGAAGACATGCTCAGAATGTATGTCATGGATAATCAAAACTAGTGGGAGAAGTACCTACCTTTGGTAGAGTTTGCCTACAATAACAGTTTTCATAGCTCCATCGAAATGCCACCCTACGAAGCTCTGCATGGAAGACCATGCAGAACACCGTTGAGTTGGGATAGACTAGAAGACTGAATAATAGTTGGGCCAGAATTGATTCAAGAGATGGAGGAACATGTGATTCAGATTAGACAGAGACTAAAGGAATCACAGGATAGGTAGAAAATTTATGCGGATGCACATAGGACCGACCAAAGTTATGAAGTGGGAGACTAGGTTTTCATTCGTATCAGGCCTAATAAGAGTACCATACGGTTCGGGAAGGGGACAAAGTTGTCACCTCGATTTATAGGACCGTTCAGAATCCAAGAGGAAATTGGACCCGTTGCTTATCATCTTGTACTGCCACCCCACTTGCATAAAACTCATAATGTTTTTCATGTATCTGTTTTACGTCATTATGTTGCTGATGAATCACATAAACTAAATTGGAAGGAATTGTAGGTATCGGACGTGGGAACTCTCACAGTAGAACCATTATGCATATTGGACCGTAGAGTCCGACAGCTCAGGAACCGTCTGGTAGACCAAGTTAAGGTCCAATGGGAAAAGTATAGTCCAGGATCTGCTACTTGGAAAGACGCCAAGACACTACGACAAAACTATCCCTCACTTTTTTGACCACCTCGAGAATATGTTTCTCGAAGGTTGGGTGTATGTAACACCACCTTTTGACTTAGACAGCCAGGATTACCTGAGGCCTACACTTTTATTTTCTACTCACAGTGAAACTATGAAATGATACACTTAAACTTTTAAGACGTATGAACCTTTATGAATGTTTAAATATATTCAGATAATGATGGATATGATGCGATATATTGTGAAAATGTAAATTTTATGAATGTTTAAATGTTATTGATGATGATGGATATAATGCGATCTACTATGTGAATGTAAATTTTATGAATGATTAAATGTTATTAATGATGATGTATATGATGTGACATATTGTGTGAATGTGAATCCTATCAAGGTTTAAATGCTATTAGAATGATGTTGGATATGATGCAATCTATTTGGTAAATAATAATTTTATGAATGGGTGTCGAAATTGAATTATGGGATATTATGAGATCTATTTCTAACTTGAAAACTTTGATGTTAAGTTGTTGGTACACGGATACCGAATTGAAATGATGATTGTATGCAATTACATGATGATAATGCATAGAAATGTATGAGTTTGTGTTA
>JASDQU010013642.1:92120-106689 GCA_032191745.1 Picea mariana | reverse complement strand
CTCCCCATGGGGACACGCTGGGTCGAATATAACCCTTATCCATCATTCCTTTCAATTGCAATTTGAGTTCAACTAACTCAGGTGTGCTCATCCGGTAGGGTGTTTTAGACACTGGCACCGCTCCTGATGCGAGCTTTATTGAGAAGTCAATGTCTCTTCTCAGAGGTAGACCTGGTACCTCTTTCGGAAACACATCTTTGTATTCTCTCAGGATAGGGTGGTCATCAGGGCTTGGTTTATCACCTTCGATTGTTTTCAACACCTGTATTGCATATAGGGGACATCCTTTTCGGCAATACTTTCTCATTTGCAGGGCTGATATTTGCCTCACCGAGACAGGTTTTCAGATCCCTTGAAGGGTTATCCTTTTTCCTTCTTTTCTCACACATTCTAAGGTTTTATGGTAATAATCCAGTCTGGCTTTATGGACGGCCAACCAGTCCATACCAATCAACAGATCATATGATCCCAGGGGTAATATGTTAAGGGTTGCTTGGGTGGGGAATTCATCCAACATTAATTGGTAGGCTGGTATGACCTCTGCTACCCTTCTTCTGGTGCCAGTGGCTAACTATACCAACCATGGCTTGGTTTGTTTTTTTGGCTGTAGTTTACACTTATCAATAGCTCTAGGGGCTATATAACTCAAATTTGAACCAGGGTCAATCAAAATAGACACCAGATGGTTGAAAATCATACTTTCTATTTCCACCACTGAAGCTTGGTGGTCAGCTTGGTTATTATCCAAGGCTGCATAAATCTGTGGCACACTCCCTGCCACATCATTGACTATGGTAGCTTCCTAAATGTTATAAAATTTTCGACTATTCTGTTGTCAGTGTGGACAGTCTCTCAGGAGATGCTCTTCTCCGCAGCCCCAGCATTTCAAAGGTTCTCTCTTTGGGTTATCAGTCTTTACTAGTATAGGTCCAGAAGTTTTATTTCCTTCCGATGAGGGAAAGTTCTGCTGGAGTACACTACGGGCTGGAAAGTTCATTCTAGGGTTCTTCTTGTAGTTCTTAAATCCTAAGGATTTGATCTCCTTTTTCTGAAATCTTGAACCACTCTTCTGTTTCCAGTCTCCACAAGACTCTGCCTGATGTCCATATTGTTCATGACAATATGTTTCCTTTCGAATAGTGTCTTCTAAGGTCTTTGGCTCATCAAATTCAATTCTGTTCCAGTATTCCTTGGGTAGCCCACTGATGAAGCATTGCACCTTTGCCTTCTCTGCTTTGATGTAGGGTACATATCTCAATAAGTCGAAGAATTTGCTGACATATTCCTCTATCGTGAGTTGCCCCAGTTTGAGTTCATAAAACTCTTTAGCCTTCTCGTCGAAATATTTTTCTGACAAATACTTCTTCCGGAAGTATTTCTCAAATTGTTTCCAGGACAGATCCTCCTCGCGGACCCCTTTCACATTCTTAAGATCTTCCCACCAGATGGAAGCCTTTCCATTCAGATTGAAAGTGGCCACTCGAGCCTTCAAATTCTATGAAAAATCATGGACTTTGAAATATTTCTTCAGTCCAAGTAGCCAGGCCTCGGCTTCCTCTCCCTTCTTTATCTCATTGTCGAAGGAGGGAGGTTTGGCCTTTCTGAATTCCTCGAATTTTTGACCTTTGGGAAACTTTTGCTTCTTTTGTTTCCTTCGAAAATAGGAACTAGTTCTGCTACTAGAAGAGCCTTCTGAATCGCCAGTTTCCTTCCCAGAGGAATCAYTCAKCACTGGTCCTTTACSTCTGGGGTGGACCTTTTTCGAGGTACTCCTCTCAGTGTGGCCACTGATATGACCATGTTTCTGAGTTTCAGGGTCATGCTGCATTTGCCTTTGTAGATCGGATAAACTCTGCAGTAAAACTACATTAATTTCTGTTTKCTTTTCTTGTTCTTTGATCATCCTTTCATTATCATCCTTGCAACTTTGTAATTCGACCATGAGACTCCTCACAGTCTCGGCTAGATCTGGAGGGGTACCTACTGCCCTTCTTTCGTCAGACTCTTCATCTCTATTGTGGGAGCCCTCTCCCGCCTCTTGGTGAGTCACCAGTCTCTGCGTCTGTAAATTCCCGCGACTGATCGTCCACTTGGGTGAAAAGACAAATGTTGGTTATTAGTCAAGAGTTAGATACATTTTTATAACCTGCGCATAAATTCATAACTCTTTCATATGCATACACAATCAAGTTCTCGTTTAAAGGTCTTGATACTGGATAAGAGAGTTAAGTTAGGGGGTTACTCCTCTTAGGAGTGCTTCGAACGGAGCTTATGCACAACTCGTACATGAGCCCAATCAGGCTGAGTGTTGTCATCATGCTCTGATACCACTTTGTCACATACCCACTACAAAAATCAAACTTTTTCGTTGATTTATCAACAATCAAAATCCCCGAAGTCCTACGGGGCTTAGCGCAGGCTAGCTCTTTCCTTTTTCCACCTCCATATGATTGTAGTTCACGACTATGGGTCGGATCAGCATGGCGTATTTTTGCACTTCGCGACTCGGTGCTACCAAAATGTCGAGTCTCTCGACTATGCAAACCCCGAAGCTTGAAACAGCGAAACGCCGAACCCCGTCGGGGCTAGTGAGGGGCAAGTTTCTCTCTTGGGACCTTGTCTATGTGACCCTATACTATGTCCATGCGCTTAAGACAACCAAGAGCTTATCGGCTTTTCGCGATTCAGGGAATCGCGATATATGACTTCTACCTTCCCCCATTCAAATCCCCGAAACTTCCGAGGTCTCCAAAATTTCCCTCCAAAAGGAGATCGATGGTCATAAGCCTCCCCTGATCCAATGGTATGGATCCTTTCGGGGTTTCAGTACTCGGAAGTTAGAAATGCAACGACTCCAAGACTCTTTGTCATTCAAATCTCTGAATTTCGATATGGAAATTCATGTAAGAGATCGACGGCTCTTAAGAGTGTGGATCCAACGGTCCATGGGATTTCGGGACTTTCCCTTGAATCTGACCGCTCACCATGCATCTCCCTTGATGGACGGTCTCGGTTCCTTCGGGACTTCTCCTCTCCACTACCGCGCGTATCATAATTTTGGGTATCGGGATTTCGCGATTTGAGAAGGCAAGGTTTCTTTCCTTCTTAGTTTCTCGGATGCCGAAATGCCGAAACGTCAACCGGCAGCCATGTGTCCCTTCGATGGATGGTGGCGACCTTCAGCCAAGATCAATGGTCATGACCTTTTTGGGATGATCAATGGTCATGATCAAATCCTGACTTTCCTCAATCTCATTCACATCTTACGCCATTTCGGAGTTTCAATGATCGGGATTTCACGACTCACGAAGACAAGGGTTCTTGTCCTTTCATTTTCCTAGGTGCTGAAACACCGAAGCGCTTACCAGTAGCCATGTATACTCTCTCAATTGGATGGTCCTCATTGTTTCACGATTTCGCGACTCACGACCCCCAGTGACACAATCCTTTGTCAACTCGAATCACCGGTATCCGAAATACCAATGGACTCTCGATCTCTGCCACGTGTCCTTCATGGATGGAAGGTCTATATATATATCGGGACTTCCACCATGGAGTGTCCTGATCCCTTGTCATCAGGACTCCTGGAATCCCGAACTCCGAATCCCCGATACCGACTCCTCTCTCGGGACTTTCACCCTTGTTCACAAGGGCTTAACCCTCATGCATCTCTTAACAGATCCAATGGCTGTCGGGTTTTTCTAGCGAAGATCTGATGGCTTAGATCTGTCCCACATCATGCACTCTCCCACTACTCTCTGGACGTGGAAAAACCAACGGTCCAGATACTCTCACAGACCTTGGGGATCTATGATCCCGATTTCCTCGTTATTCACGAAGATAGAGGAAAAGGGGCAAGGTATGTAACGCCCTTGTTTCTTTCGTAAATTTAATGGTCGTGAATGTCCACGAATTTTCCGACGAGATCTCATCCATCGATCAATACTTATCCCTACGCTGCTACTTCGGGATTTTAAGAGGGTCATTCCTCCTCGTACAGGGTTGTTAAGACTTGCACATTCAAGTCCTTTTTTCAGGTTCTTGGTAAACCTTTCCAAGGAGGGAATCTCTGTGAAGAGATCTATTTCGGGGCATTCCTGGAGACAGATAAGGGGAAACAAATTCCCGAGAACAGACTGGAAGTCTAACTTGGTTCAACTTATGCATAATTAAATTCATTTATCAACATAAGCCATGCGTGGTTTTTCTGTTATAAGCATACATCTACCATTTCTTATCAAAACACTGCACAGACACACAGACATTCTTATACTGTAATCATTCACAATTTCACAGTTTATGAGCATATATGTCAGCATATGAATTTCAAGATGCAATATGTAAAACACTTATCAGAAATAACACCAGAAGTTATGCAACTGCTGAGAGGGGTGCTCCTTTCCACCCAACCATAGGCTCAGCGACTCCCAGTGGATTTACCACTAGCCACCCTCGAGCTGAGACCACGATGCTGTGATATTGTGTCTCTGTTTTCCAGTGACCAGGAGCGAAGGTTACTCTCCTTACTCTCTGCTATCACCCACTCTGCATATAGCCAGAGTTCTCTTTATCCCCTCGTGTCTGCCCCCAATCACTTCTCCCCCCATGCCTTATCCTCTTGCGAGGTTGCGTGTGGCATGATTTCCCTCATGCTGGTCAGGCCTGACGGCTCTACGGATGGGCAGTTCACCTCCCCATCCCTCATTAACTCCTAAGGATCCATCCACCTACCAGCCTGCAAGACATTTAATTCGGGGCCAGCGAGCCGCTTTTGGTTCTTCGGGCCAGTGGATTCCAAATACGGTATTGATTTTCGGTGGAAGTTAACGCCACCTTTCCAGGTGCCTTCCACCTCCTTTCTGCAGCCATCATGGTCTCTTTTTCAGCATATCCCCTCTCAGCAGTCCTACAATATAAATTCATAATATTATTCACATTCATCGACCTTTTCCGCAAGGTCCATTCACATCACATATTCACATTTCTGAGTTTGCCACAGTTCTTGGCCAGTCCAGTTATTTTTACAAACTGGGGGAAATAGGGTGTTACAGTGAATAATGTGAAAATGGCAGAAACGGGGATGGTTTTGAGTGAACGGGTATACGTTGGGCGCAGGTGAAAGGTCCGTAGGCTAACAGATAGGTAGCCTGTAATAAATGGCCAACGGGTTGTTTGAAGTGTGAGATGGTAGGTGAAGGACGGATGAAGGGTGTGAAAGCATGTTGTGCAATGCGCTGATTAGGGTGAAGGCAGATGTGAGGTGGTTTGTGACGGGTGACCAAGGGGAGAGAACTGACAGATTTATGAGACGGGACCTGTAGGGGGAGGTAGTGGAGTGTGATGTCATCAAGCGACAGCGGTATGTCAGAAGGGTGGTAAATGGTAGGTGGTTTCAGAGTGGAGAGGCTCTGATGCAATCAATGTGTGCCACGTTATGGTGGGGATCGCCTGGAAAAACCACTTCATTCTGTACCCCCCCCCCCCACCTTTAAAGGAAAAACGATCAAGGGGGTCCTGAATCCTTTGTCAGTCATTCATATGCATGCCGCTTGCTGGACCGTTAATCTAAGCACTCCTMTTAACCAACATTCCGGACCCCCCACCCTCCGTTAAAAGAAAAATGGATGGGAGGGTTCAGAATTACATCTCAATCATATATCTAGGTGCTGGAGTTTCAGTCGTGGATTCTTGCTCAAACTTTAATCTGTCAGTGCGAAGTCGCATAAGCAGTGGGCACTAAGGTTTAATGGTTTTTGTGGGTTTTTTCCTCTTCTTTCTTTGTTGCTCAACACCATGCGGCTGGATAAACACACTTTCAAACATCAGGACATGAACCTGACTCGACCATCATGCATGTTTTATTCAAACCAAATCAACTAACCTATGTTCTCTCCTACTCATCTACAACATGTAGTGCAGATTAAACTGTTGGACTAAGAAAATACTCTACCTTAGGATTATTTGACCAAGATTAGGCGGTTTGGTCAAATTTATTCACTAGCTAACCTATCAACTTGACTAAGATTAAACAGTTTAGTCAAGCTTATTCACTATTCCTATCAACATCAATTTAAAAGGACTTAACCATGATTGAACATTATGGACCAAGTCATCGTTATTGCATGGGGATTTTATTTTTCTTTTATGCCCTCTTTTATTATTTTCTTATTTATTCTTTTCTTTTCTTTTCTTTTCTTTTCTTTTCTTTTCTTTTCTTTTTCTTCAAATCAATTTTCAGAATGAAATAGTGTTTGCATCCTTCATTACAATAAAGGAATGAATTTTCAGTCATCAGTTGATTCTATAAATTATAGGGTTATAACAGAAGGCACTAAAGAGTGATTATGTCTGTGGTTTCGAGCTGTGGTCACATGGAAAGTGGTTTGAAGAAAGCACCTGTGTAGAATTCAAATTTTTTACTAGTCAAAGGAGTTGTGGAATATTTTGACAGGATCCTATTACAAAAAAAAATAAAAGGGGTTGGAAGTGATTTTTCGGGAAGCCATAACTTTCAACTCAGATATCAAAGTAGGGTAATATTATAGTCATTGGAAATATTATTCAATGGAGAATAACATGGAATTGTTATAATATGGAGAATGATAATATATTTCTTCATGAATTGAGAGGAAAAGGGACCTATAGCATTGTTTGACATTTTTTTCTATAATATGCAAAATTCTAACAAAATGGTTTCTTGCACATTTTGTAGAATTAGGGGGTGTAAACATATCAGTTCAATATAAGAATGAATATTCAAGAAATTGAAGAAGGAGAGGGATATTACAACCATGATAAAGAGACCAAGGGTCAAAATATCAGTGTTGGTAATGTAGAGACATAATCCAAAGGACATAAGGGAAGAGGGGAGCAAGAAACATTGATAGAGATTGTGAGAAGCATGAAAATAGAAGTGTAGAGTTACAAAGAAGACAATGAGAGACTGATAAGGGGACAAAATCAGATAAATTATCAAGTGATTCAAAGCTTAAATCAATTGTAGAGGCAAACAAAGAATGGATCAAACTAAAAACTGGAGGAAGAGAGAAGATGTCATGAAAGAGGAGATGACTGCAGAAGAATTGGTTATTCAAGAAGTTCTAGAAGAACTCATAGAAATCACTCACCTCCCTACTCAGCAAGGAAATTTTATGCATCTGAAGATTCCGTAAGTAGTCCATAGGTGTTTCCTGTTAGGCACCAAAGAAGAAGACATGAATTGGAAAGTTTGAAAGGAGAGTTGAGGAAGCTTAAGCCACCATCCTTTGATGGTGAAAGAGGAAGGGAAGATGATGTTGAAGCATGGTTTTTTGGACTCAGGAGGTATTTTCAATTTCATAAATGCTCATCAAACCTAGAAGCCATAATTTCCACATACCATTTACATGGGAAAGATGCTATGTGGTGGGATAAGTTGAATAAAGTTGAGCACATTAGTGAGAGTAAGATCACTTGGAAGCAGTTAAAGAAATATTTTCATAAGGAGTACCTTTCAGAGCACTTCTATGACAAGAAAATGCATGATTTATTTGAACTCGGGATGGAAAGCATGACCATGGAAGAGTATGCAAAGAAGTTCTTGGGGCTGCTAAAGTATGTGGGATTTATAAAATATGAGAAGGTGAAAATACATAGATTTTTGAGTGGACTTCCATCCTTTTATAAATATAAGATTCAATATGATGAACCAAGGACTTTGACTAAGACCATTAAGAAGGCTAAGTACATGTATGAACAAGGAAAGGGTAGAGAGTCTTTTTATAAATCTTGGAAGGATAAGAAGAAGGAGAATTCTGAATAGAGAAAGAAAGGATTCAAACCTCCTCTCAATAGAAATAGCCCAAATAAAAATCATCCAAACCAGTATGCTAAGGATGAATCCAAGAGGGAAGACTCCTTGGTAAAAAGGGGAAGACCACCAATCCAATGTTGGGGATGAAAAGAAGATCACATGTACAAGGATTTCCCTCACAGAATATAAAAGTGAATACCATGCACAACTTCCAAGAGGATACAACAGTACAAGACATGTGAAGAATATATGCATCCTTAGATGATCGACAGGAAGAGTACCAATCGTATATGATTGAAGTGGAAGGTTAGATCATTAATCAACCTGTTTCTATTTTAATTGATTCGAGATCAAGTCATTGTTACATTGATCCTAAAATAGTGGGTAGATTACATTTGGAGAAATGTAAGCTTGAAAAACCAAGTTTGGTTCAACTAGCCACTGGAACCAAAAGGAGAATCCATGATATGGTCAGACGTTGTTCCATAAGTAATAATTGTGTGAATACTAATGCCGATCTAAATATTATACCATTGGGGTCTTATGATATTCCAATTGGAATGGACTGGTTGGAAAAGCATCATGTTGTCCTAGATTGTCATAACCAGACATTTACATGTCTTGATGAAGAAGAAAAACATATCACCATGAAAGGATTTCCAAGTCCCATCTCTATAAGGGATATTTCATCCTTACAATTGAAGAGATGTTTCAGAAAAGGATGTCAATTGTATGCCACCCATGTGGAGGAGACAAAAAATACGAAGGAGCGAAGCCTTGAAGAATTTTCAGTACTACAAGAATTTGAAGATGTATTCCAAGAAATATCAGGGTTTCCACCAAAGAGGAAGATAGATTTATCTATTGATTTAGTGCCAGGAGATGTCTCGATATCAAAAACATCTTACATAATGAGAACACCAGAATTAAAAGAATTACAAATGCAGATGAAAGAATTGCTGAGGAAAGGGTACATACGTCCAAGTGTTTCACCTTGGGGACCACCTGTACTCTTTGTCAAAAAGAAAGATGGAACTTTGAGGTTGTGTATTGAATTTCAACAACTGAATAAATCCACTGTAAAGAACAAGTACCCTCTACCCAGAATTGATGACCTGTTTGATCATCTAAGAGGGGAAAAAATATTTTCAAAGATAGACTTGATATCAGGATACCATCAGGTAAGAATCAAGGAATAAGACATCAATAAGACAACCTTTAGAACCAGGTATGGGAATTATGAATTTGTAGTGGTGCCATTTGGACAGTCCAATGCACCAACTGTCTTTATGTGCTTAATGAATGGCATATTCAAAAATTATTTGGATATTTTTTTCATAGTATTCATGGATGACATACTTGTCTATTCTAAATTAGAGGAAGAGCATGAACATCACCTAATATTAGTATTGCAAGTGCCAAGGGAACATCAATTGTATGCCAAGATTAGTAAGTTTTCATTTTACCAAGAACAAATCCATTTCTTGGGACACATTATTCCAGAACAAGGTATAGCAGTGGATCCAAAAAAGATTGAATCCATTAGAGGATGGACAACACCCAAAAATGTTTTAGGAGTTAGATCCTTTATGGGATTAGTTGGTTACTAAATAATATTTGTAGCAGGGTTCTCTAATATTTCTTATCCCATCAATTCTTTGCAAAATAAGGGAATTAAGTTTGAATGGACATCTGAGTGTGAAGAGAACTTTAATTTGTTGAAATAATTACTTACTAGTGCACCTGTTTTAAAGATTGTTGACCCAAATGAAATTTTTGTGGTATGTACAAATGCATGCAAGGAAGGACTTGGTGGAGTCCTCACTCAAAATGGACATGTTAAAGCTTAAAGAACACGAGAGGAACTATGCCACACATGACTTGGAACTTTCTGCCATTGTTCACACTTTCAAGATGTGGAAGCATTATCTCATGGGGAAGACATTTGAGTTAAGAACATACCATAGTGGTCTGAAATATCATTTTAAACAACCAACTTGAAATGCCAGGAAAACGAGATGGTTGGAATTTTTAAGTGAATACGATTTTGACATGAAGCATATAAAAGTAAAAGAAAACAAAGTTGTTGATGCACTTAATAGAAGAGTACATCTCACGCATGCTACAACTGTTAGTATGCATCAATCAGATTTAAAGAGAAGAATTTTTTATGTTGTTGTTACAAATCAACATTACCTATAGGTAAAGGAAAGATTACAACAATGAAATGTACAAAAAAAAATTAAAGAATATGAGATTAAGGAAGACAGATTACTTATGCATAAAAATAGAATTTATGTTCCTAGTTCCGAAGAACTTAGGAATTTGGTATTAAAAGAAATGCATAATGTTCCATATGCCAGACATACCGGTTAGTAAAAAACAATTGCAACAGTAAGAAGCCAATTCTTTTGGACATGAATGAAAAAAGATGTTTTCGATTACATTGCCAAATGTATGGAATGTCATAGAGTGAAGGTTGAGTGTAGGCACCCAGCAGGTTTGCTACATCCACTACCAATTCCAGAGAAGAAATGGGAAGTGGTAACCATTGACTTTATAACTAAATTTCACAGGAGAACAAGACAACATGATTCAATCATGGTAGTGGTTGATAAATTGACAAAGGCTGCTCATTTTGTTCCTGTAAAAATGACTCATACCATAGCTAATATTGCATAAATTTACATGAGGTAGATTTCTAGGTTGCATGGGATACCTAAGGCAATTGTTTCAGACAGAGATGCAAAGTTTACTTCAAATTTATGGAGAGGATTGTTTAAAGGATTTGGTACAAATATGAACTTTAGCACAACATACCATCCATAGTCAGATGCAAAGACAAAGAGAGTCAACCAAGTAATTGAAGACATGTTGAGAATGTATGTGATGGATAAGTCACGTAAGTGGGAAGATTACTTGCGCTTGGTTGAGTTTTCCTATAATAATGTGTATCAAGCTTCATTGAAAATGAGCTCATTTGAAGCTTTGTATGGTAGGAAATGCAATACTCCAGTGAGTTGGGACAACCCAGTAGACAGAGTGATACTTGGGCCAGAATTGCTTAAGGATATGGAAGATCGGATGGTTAGAATTTAAAGGAAACTCAAGATAGACAAAAAAATTATGCAGATAAGAACAGGACATCTAGAGAATTTAAAGTGGGGGAGCATGTGCTTTTAAAAGTGAATCCGAAGAAGAGCTCTTTGAAGTTGGGTAGTTGTACAAAGCTAACAACCAGATTATGTTGTCCATTTGAGATATTGGATAGAATAGGGCCAATTGCATACATGCTTGCATTGTGTGCTTCCATAAATGTGAATAATGTATTTCATGTCCCTTTGCTAAAAAAATATGTACATGATCCTAACCTTGTTATTGATTGGCATCTAATTTTGGTAGAGACAGAGGGACACTTTTAGGTCCAGCTAATGCGAATATTGGACAAAAAAGTAAAAATGATCTGGAATCAAGTTATAGATATGGTAAAAGTGTAGTGGACCTGTTACGGTCCTGAAGATGCTACTTGGGAGCATGAAGATTCCATTCGGGGAAGAGTACTCGCAACTTTTTGAATAAATTTTGAAATTTTTATTTTTGTTTCGTATATGCACTGAGTATAGTGAAAAAATAAGGGGGAGGGGAAAGTAATGCCCCGATTTTGAGCCCCGTATTAATTAATGTATTTTGTTAATTTATGAAATGCCAGAGTGCCCAAACAATTAAAAGAGGCTAGTGTGCCTAGGAAATGCAATGTTTTGATCATTATTAATAATAAATACATCATTGGCTGCTAGATGGACAAGGAAAAGAGTTATAAGGGGATATGATTCCACAAGAGTGGTTAAATGAGCTTCTTAGGGAAGGCCATGGGGTTCTTTATTTGCAAGTAAATATATAAACCAATCTTGTGGGATGTTTGGGGGTTCTTCTTCTTTTTCTTTCACTCACTCATGGTTTATTGTTCATTGTTCACACCTTTCATTCTGTTCTCTCTTCATTCATTCTTTCACCCACTCTTCATTCTTCATTCATGTTTTGGCTTGGGAAAGAAAAATGAATTGTTGGAGAGGAGCCATGGTTTTGTTAGATGTAATGATTACTGGTGTATTCCAACCATGAGTTAATTCCTGCATGCCTGAGATGCATTGGCATGCATTAAGTTTTTCCCACAACTGCAAATCTTGAGAGTCTCAGCATGGAGATTCTTGACTAGATGCACTGGAGCCCTGGAAGGAGGTGGACAACCTGAGGCACTGTGTGGCAGAGAAGGGGTCCCATTCTCTTGGGTTGTGCAGGCTAAGTAAAAGAGATTTGGTGTACTTTGGTTTGTTGTGTGTGATGAGAAGCATGTGATAGGTTGAGTACTGACTGGTTTGGGAAGTCGAGTGACACTCTAAAATTGTCCTTGTGGATTCATAGCCCTGGCTCAGGGGTGACATTGTTGTCGAGACTTGGAACAACAATTTCTACGGTTGAGTGGAATGTCCTTGGTATATAGTCAGTCGGTGATTCATTTTATTAAAGATAAGTGCTCTTTTTCATGATTTTATTTACCTGTGTATTTATTCTGTTGTGTATTTATTTATCTATGAAATTCATATCTATAATATGCATGCTTGTTGGTTATTGTTGTGCATGAAATATGCCTCATTTATTTATGTTGTAGCATGAATATTCCACTCTACATGTGAATATTTCATGCCTCTTTATTAATTAGAAATTTATTAGAATCTTAATTAAGTTCAGAAGCAAGCTTGAAGTAGCATAGCCCGACGTATGGATTGTTGGGTATGTTACACATTGAGTGACAATCTCTTAGAAATGATAATTGACCAAAGTGGTCTTTTCATGCCCCAATAGTTACTTTTTACATTTAAAATACAAGGAGAAACTCTAGTACACACATCCACTTCTTCACCATTAAACACACCCACAAACTATGGAATAATTACCTTATGTTCCTAATGAAGGCCAAAGGAGGGTGTTGATGTGTGGCTATGAATATTCAAATATATGATATAGTTATCCAATTGAATGATCATTTATTATACTATTTGATCACCTATACATGTTGCTAGAAATTTTCTTGTTGATATTATAAAAATTGATCTTGTATATATGTAAGAGAGGCATCCTTGTTGTGAGAGGTTTGATGAGGTGCCATGTGAAAAAAAAAATCACAATTCATTGTTGCTTGAGCCCATGTAGGTCATAAAATGAGTTGGTCCCCAATAATTCTTTTCTAATGGTATCAGATATAGAGTGTGATGCGCCCTTGCTTTCCTTGGTCCTAGAAGCTAGGAACATGAGCTTTGATATCAATTGATACAGAATGAGATAGAAAAATAATAAAACAAAACTTGTTTTACAAATTCCAATATTGAAGCATGTGTACTACATAGAGTAGCCTACTTCTTCAAAGATTGATGGATACAAAACAAGGTAATGGTTAACTTCAAGACTACATCTATCCCTCTTTTATATAATTATTTTTAACTATTATTATTATCCACTAACTATGCTAGGTTATTTATTATCCTTCGTTTCTTGGTTTCTTAAATTGTTTAAATTTGGTAGACTATGGTACATTTTGGTTGACTATATATGAGTTTGATTAATTTTAATTTATTATAATTCCCAATGGCTTAGTATGGGGATATCTAAGGTGACTATGTTTGAGTTTGGTTGACCTCTATTTGGTAAAGTGAGTTTTTTTTAATTGTGGTTGTATTATGGATGACATTGAGTTCAGTTGATGTTGGTAAACATTAGTAGGATTATGGTTGACTTCAATTGACAATTTTTACTTGTGGCTATCTTGGTTGATTATAGAGCACCATGGTTGAATTTGAATAAGTATGGTTGACATTTATGGATATCGTGGATATTGTTTATATGATTTTCTTTATGGTTAATTACATAATATATACAATTGAGTATAGTTTGATGGTTGGCTATGTTTGTAATATGGTATACTTTGGTTAGTTATGTGTAATTTGAGTTGATGTTAGAAGACTATGGTAAGTTTTGGTTGATTATGATTGACTTGTATTATTTGTAGTGACTTTGATTTTTTTTGGTTGACTTCAGGTGACATGGTTAACTATTGTGAATCTTGTCTAATTATGGATGATTATCATATGTCATGGTTAAATCTTGTTCSCTAACTACTCGTTAATCATTTGTGATTATGGTTGAATTTGTTGTAGAGTTTGGTTAGTTATGATTGACTATAAGTTCTTATGGTGTCTTTGGTTTACTTGRATATAATACAATAATAATTTAATTTAATTTACGAAAATATGTTGAAACCCAAGTTTAATTTGTAGTAATTTCAGTGAAGTTATAAACAAACTACATACCAAATTAAAAAAAAATAAGAAAAATATAACTCATTAAAATCACAACTAGAATAGTTAATTTATAATATAACATTTATAACAATCATATAATTAATATAAATATTCTAAGTATGGGTGAATTTAGTTGAGTATAGATGACTACTATTTTATTTTCACTTTAGATTAATTATGGTTGAATTTCATTCACTCAACTTGACTATTGTTTGTTTTGATTAACTATATTCAACTTTTATGAAGATTCAACTTTTATGAAGGCTAATTGAATATAAGTAACTATGACTTACTATTGTTCACTACTATTCAAGATAACTAATAATAACAATTAATTCTACTTTACTATTCTTTCTCTTATATGAATTTGGCCAATTGTGATTGATTATAATTCATTATCATTAACAATATTTAAATTAAG
>JASDQU010013642.1:74182-84229 GCA_032191745.1 Picea mariana | reverse complement strand
ATAGTGTCCATTGGCACAAGAGGGCCGACCTCAATAACTTATAATATAATTAATAATTACCATATTAATTATCTTTTACATTAATTATATTTTATATTCAGGTGGGGCCAACCTATACCCTTTACATTACAAATAGGGTTACAAGTAAGTATGACTCTTGAACAATATAGAAAGGGATCTAATACACCCACTAGTGCTTAGCCACTAGGGGCACATCCATTTGTGCTCAGCCACATGGATGTCTGTATCTCTATATCACCGTGTCTCATAGGAGAACTACACTCACTAGTGCTAAGCCAATAGGATCACGTTCACCTGTGCTCATCCATAGGCACGTCCAACTTAGCAAATCTTCTTTCTCATTTCACTACACAGGAGAGTCATCTGGATTTCATCATCTCAACTCTCTTCTCATAGGGGGCTAATACATCGTTTCATTTTTGTCTCAGAATGATGCACCCAGCTCATGGGTTTTCACACGTTCACATGTGCTCAACCATAGGCATGTCCAACTCAACATATCTTATTTCTCACTATGTTACATAGGATAAGCATTTGGAGTTCATCTCAACTCTCTGCAAGGAGGAGGCTAGAATAATGTTCCAGTTCTGTCTTAGATAGAAACCACACATCCAACTTAGGGGATCTCTCTCAGGTTTGTGTCTTGGAGGATGTCTCATGCAACTATAATCATCAACAAATATAAGGTTTGTACTGCAATTGATGGATCTTTCAAAGCCTCTTTAGGAACACCAACTAGACTATTTCCCCTTTTAGTCGGAATAGTTTTATGAATAAAAATTGATGCCAATAACCTCCTATAGAATTATTTCCTTTTTCACTTCCTTACTTGGATATTTCTTGACCCACACCTTCCTTTTGATTGGAATTGTATCATAAGAATTCAAGTGTCTACACATATGACATCTATAACAATGAAAATGGATTCCTGAGTAATCTAGACTTTGGTCAAAAAAAATATTTAGATATAGAGTCTCTATTAGACCTTATTAAAGGTCCATGCTAACCAAAATATGATATATTTGGATCTTCATACTGTTCCAAAAGGCTAGATCCACATCCAAGGAATGACCAAGAGAATTTCCAACTTCCTTGAAAACTTCTAGGGATCCAAATTCCAATAGAAGACCTGGTAATTTCGACCAAAATTGAGCTTTTTGAACCTTCCCTTGCCTAGAATAAAATAATGGGTTCCATTACTTTAGATACCATCGCAATGAGTCCCAACCCCATTCATAGACTAGAATATTTAGAGCACCCTACTGTAATTGCATGATAAAAGTTATCCATCCTTTCATGATCATATAGAGGATGACATATAACCAAGTAGAGGAGCCTTATTTACCTCCAACTAGTGCCTCAAGGAAATTTCCCCAATCTATATTCCATGAAAATTTCCCAATAAAGACTTTTTTTAACATTTGAATTGCTTCATTCATCCTAATCTCTTCTGCCAATACTAGATTCATTTGCACTTTTTTGTATTCTACACAACAATTCCTTGTCTTCAAACCCTTGTCTCTTTGTATTTCTGTCAAATTAATAGAGGTTTCTAAATTTAAGCTAGACTTTCCATCATCTGTATTTCCCTTTTGAATTACATCCCACCAAAAACCTAACACATCACCACATAACTCCTCTATATCAATATATTTTTTTATAAACCCTATCCCAAGAGAATCAAAGTAAACTACACCAAGGATCTATCCACATAAAAAGAACTATATCTTACTACAAAAAAAAATTGATGGGATCAAAAATCAAATATGTTTTATGGGAATAATCATTAATAGGGAATTCTATCTTATTTGAACAAGGGTCCACCTTGGATTACACTAAATCATTTGCATCAATTTCATGATATACATCACATCTACCCTCTTCCTTCGATATAAATGACCTAACATCATACCAATTGAAAGCAATTTTATAATTGTTCTTGAGATAAATTGTATATGTACACAAATACTCAACCTTATTCACATTGGACCCTTTTTAAAGGTTTTTCCCTCGCTTGTAAATCCCTTTTCATGACTAGATTTCATATTTTCCTCCTTTTCCTAAGAGAGGATATCACACATGGAGATGCCTAAACAGAAATCAATTTTGGGAATGTTTTCAAAACTCAACTAGATATAAATCCATATCATCAACTAAATGAACCCTAAATTGAAAACGTGAAACTTCATCACTCCATCAATTAGAAAATACTTATAACTTTTGTCTCTCCAATTTAGGTGTTCTCCATCTAATTATTTGGATTGGCCAAACTTTATATATATATAATTTAAAATTTTAGAAAAGGTTGAAGAAAGAAAGGAATTGTATATCACAAAAATATACAATATTTATTATCTAATTATTTGGATTGGCCGAACTTTATATATATAATTTAAAATTTTAGAAAAGGTTGAAGAAAGAAAGGAATTGTATGTGTCAAAAATATAGAATATTTATAGAAATATTGTATAGGTAAATGGTTTAATATATGTATGTTATTGATGTAAAATTGGGATGGATAAAAATAGTTCCAATGTGATGACCCATTGTAATAGTTAATTGATATAAATGTGATGACCCCTTGTAATAGTTAATTAATAGAAAGCATGTTGATGATTATTATTTTAAAACGAAACTATGTGATGTTATTTATATGTAAGCGTGCATATACATAACCTTTTAACCTCCAATTAATTGCTTAGTTAAATATTATTTATGGGAAGGGAAATAACTACATAATGAAAATGTGGGTTGTCTTGTTTCATTCTATTGAAAATAAGTTCTTTATCGAATGGAACTATGTTTAATTAATTACGTGTAAACAAAAAACTTATTTCTTTTATTTTATGTAGTACTAATTGTACAACAGAAGCATAAATGCAAATAGATTTAATGGAAAAAATACAACAACAATCACACAATAAACATAATGATTTATGTGGTAAAACCCTTTTAAAGGGAAACATCCATAGGGAAATGATAATCACTATTATTATTATTCAAGGGAGAATTACAATAGTCAAAACACAGTCTTGCAACCATCTCTCACGCTCATCTCACTTGGTTCTATGGGATTACATAGATTTATAGCATTTCTCCCACAGTTACATAAAATTGTTCAATTTAATGTGCACCTATCCATATTCTGTTTTTAGGTTGATTTGTTTCTACTGAAAATATAATAATAGGAGCCAAAAAATATGTGCATGCCCAAAACCGTGGGAAATTGGTTAGCACCATTTCAACATTCTCCACCTTGACAACAATTTACCTGATATCATGCCCAAATTTATTTGTCACCTTTCCTACAAGTGAAGAGAAGCCAAACACCACTACAAATTCTCTAACAATACTAGTTCCATGAACATGTCTGCACAATTTCTTGTGTATGGACCTTTTCCAGAGCCATTCCACCTTCATCAATAATATGTCTTACAAAATGGTATTTAATATAAATATGATTTGTCGTATTGTAATAAGATGGATTTCTAGCCAAATGAATATCACTTTGACTATTGTAGAATATTTTCATCTTGTCCTACATCATTCCAAACTCACCTAGCAAAAATTTTAACCGAATTTACTCCTTGTAAGCATGTGAGGAAACTATATATTTTCCATCCATAGTGGATAAGGAAAATACGTTTTGAAGCTTTGACAACCAACTAGCAGGTCCATTTGTAAGAGTAAAAACATATCTTGAAGTGGATTTCATTTTTTCCAAGTCAACTGCAAAATTTGAATCAAGAAAACCACAGACTAAATCATTGCAACCGTTATAGGTCATACAATAATTACTTGTTCCCCTAACATACCAAAGCACCCATTTCATTGTTTCCCAATGATATTTACATGTATTTTTTATTTATCTATTGACAACACCAATTGCATGTGAAATATCTTGCCTAGTACATACCATCTCTTACATCAAACTTCCTACTGTATTAGCATGCGATACATGAGACGTATACTCCATTTATTCATCATTACTAGGACATAAACTTGAAAAAAGCTAGAAATCAGAAGCCAAAGATATTTTTATTGGTTTCACATTATTCATTTTGAACCTCATAAGTATTTTCTCCACATACTTTTGTTGTGATAACCACAACTTACCATTTTCCCTATGTTTGTGTATCTCCATGGGGTAAAATCATGAAGATGGGTAACACTTTCATGACAATAGGGTCTCCACAATTTCTAGCGGCAATTTTTCGGTCGAAAAAATGTTGCTAGGAATTTTTTCAGCTGAAACTCTTTTTGGCCGAAAATTTGCATGTCAAATTTAATGGTGCCCTCGAAATTCATGTACAATGTTTTTCGGATGAATTATTTTCCTATGTTAAGCATATTTCAGCCGAAAGAATTTTCCACCAAAACGTTTATTTTTAACGGATTCCGTTAAAAACTAGGTTTCGGTCGAAAGAATATTTCGACCGAAAACCTGAAAATGGGACTGTTTGCAGGAAACTGCAAATTCTCTCCATCTCACTTCATCTTTGAAGGTAGCAAACTCCTACAAATACTCATAATTTAGTTTCAGAATTGATACCAACATTTTTAAAATTGAATCTACTTTCATTGGGTATAATTTGTTTTCATTTTCATTGTTTTTATCTAATTTTATTTAATTTTTAAAAAAAGTCACTGCATAATATTTTTAGGTGAGATTATGATTCGGTGAAATGAAAAATCCATATCTCTAAAAATACAAAGTGGAAAATTATGAAAAAATTATATTCATAATACTTAAACAGTTCTCTTCAAAATGGTATTTTTAGATTTTACTTTTAAGTAAATATTAAGATAGATACACGGTGGAGGAAAACATGTGTTTAAAATCTCTAACTTTTTCAAATTGGTCAACTTAAAAATATTCTAGAAATTATAATATTCATTCGTTAGATTCAAAACTATAGTCATCACAAAATAGAGTCTTTGTAGATTGTTGCAGTATATTTCATTTGTCAAAAACAAAAAGTTTAATAATGGAAACATTGTTGTGGGAAAAATAAATCATTATCTTTCCCTTCATTTTTAAGGAACATACTATCAAATAATTGTCAAATTGACATATCAAATCTCAAAAAAAAAAATTGAAAAATACTCAGTAGAAATCTAGCAAAATTCTTCACAAGTGTTGTTTTTAGAGTAAAGTAAAATTCTAAATAAAAAAATACTTTTGTTTACCAGAAGTTGAAGAGCCTGTTAAAATTGAAAACAAATTGTCATAAGACAAGAAAAAGTGTTACCGATCTTCATGATTCTACCCCATGCCCAATATCTGTTTTGTTTCTCCTATATCCTTCATATCAAATGTCCTAGCCAGCTGAACATTTAACCTCTTAATCTCAACCATGTTTTTCCTTGCAATAAGCATATCGTCAACATATAACACCAAAATAATGGATATGTCATTTTCCAACTTTTAAAAGCAAACACAATGATCATACTCACTTCTTATAAAGTTTTGGCTCACCATGAAGGAATCAAACTTCTTGTACCATTGCCTAGGAGACTACTTCAAGCCATACAATGACTTTTTGAGTTTGCAAACAAACCTTTTATTGCAATCTTGAACAAACCCTTCTGGTAGTTCCATTTATATTTGCTCATCCAAATTTCCATGTAAATTTGTTGTTTTAACATATAGCTACTCTAACTCAAGATCAAGTAAGGAAACTAGTGGTAACACAACATGAATTGGAAAAAGCTTAACAACTGGTGAAAAAATTTCATGGAAATCAATACCTTCCTTCTGAGAATAACCTTTTTCTACCAGTCTTGATTTGTACTTTTCAAATTTATTATCAACACCTTTATTCAATTGTAAACGTTATACCAGGTCCCATGTTTTATTCCTCTCTAAGATATCCATTTCATCTTTCATTGCTACTTTCCATTTAGCAATTTCAAATACCTTTGTTTCTTCATGATAACAAATAGGTTGTCCGTCGTTATAAATAAAAGAAACTTATGACGCATAATCTTTATACCTCTTAGGAATATTACTGACATGTGTAGATCTCTGTATAGATTGTTGTGGGATTTCTTCAATTTCCTGGAAATTTTATGTATCCTTATCTTCTTCTGCAAGAGTTTCTTCATGAACATCTTCATGCTCCTCCTCTCCCGTAGATGATCGAGTCACCAACTGAATTTTCTGAATTTGTGGTTCTTCTTATTTGGGATCTAACTTAGAATGTTGATGCTCAGGACTAAGAGCATAGGCCTCACAACCAAAAATTTCAATATTTGAATAATCACAAGGGTGGCATGTCCATACCCCTTTTAGAATCTTACAGTCTATTCTAGTTGATGGTGATCGATTTACAAAATAACATGTTGTAGGAACTACTTCTGCCCACAATTTATGCTACAACTTGGCATTACTAATCATATTCCTTGCTTTATCTAAAAGAGTCATATTCATGCATTCAAAAACACCATTTTGCTAAGGAGTATAAACTGTGGTTTTATGCCTTTTGATCCCAGATCCTTTGCAATAATTTTCAAATTCCAAGGATGTGAACTCACCCCCATTATTTGTTTTCAAACATTTAATTGACCTGCCAATGCTCTTTTCCACCAAAGATCTAAATTGGGTAAAAGAATTAAATACCTCAACTTTTCTTTTTAGTAAATAGATCCACACCTTTCTAGAGTAATCATCTATAAATGTTACAAAATATGGTGATCCTCCAAAAAAAACTTTAGGAGATAGTTCCCAAAAATTTGACTTGATATAATCAAGGATACATTTACTAATATGCCTTCATGTTTTAAAAGTCTCTCTAGATTGTTTTCTCTAAATATAATGCTTGCAAAAATTCAAATTCATAGATTTTAAGCTTAGAAGTAACTAACGGTCTTCCAATGCCTTAATCTTTTTCTCGCTCATATGCCCCAAACACTGAATCCAAAAATGAGTAGATTCACTTGCACCTTCATATACTATCGTTTCTTGATTTATTTCAGTTGTTCCATCTAGCTAATAAAGGTTCCCAATCCTTTTAGCCTTAATAACTACTAAGATTCCCTTGGACACCTTCAATACTCCACCTTGAATTGTACATTTATAATCACCAAAATCTATAACTCCCAAAAATACAAATTTCTTTCTGAGTTCAATTACATGCCTCACCTCCGTTAACATTCTTACAGTACCATCATACATTTTAACTCTGATGCTACCAATCCTAATAGTTTTGCAAGAAAAATAATTTCCCATAAAAACAACACCGTCATCAATAGATTGATAAGTTGAGAACCAATTTCTATGAAGACACATATGATGGGAAGCATTGGAGTCTATCAACCAATCCTAATGATGTTGTTAAACATCACAGGTAGATAATACATCATCAACCATACCAAAACTTGTTTCAGTTAGATTATYCTCCTTTCTGGAGTCCTCTTTAGATGCTTGTTGTCTTTTCCAACAATCCTTCTTGAGATGCCCTGATTTGTTACAGTACCAACATTTTAACTTACTCTTCTTTCATTTTGACTTAGATCTTTATGTATCTCTTGAATTCTTCTCTCTTTCTTTAAATTGACCTCTAGCCACCATTACTTTCGATGTTGAGGTTTCTAGACTGGATTTCCTCTGTCTTTCCTTAGACAACAAAGCTTCCACAATAGTATCATAATCAAGAACATCTATTGTGCTTAAGCTAATAGAGGTTACTAAATAATCACAAGAATCAAGAAATGAACACAATACTGTGATTTCCTTATCTTCATCTTCGAGTTTTATCTTCATATTGGTCAACTAACATGTAAGAGTATTGCCCACAAGGGTGTAGATCGATTGACAAGTGTCGTGTAAATGGGAGGAAATATAAAAATGAGGTCTCAAGTTCGATTCTCACCCTAATTTACCCGTGCCCCATGCTTGCGGGTTGTGTGGATGCACCTAGAGGTTATAAAGGTAGAAAATGGGAATTGACCCCGTGTCATGCGAATATGAGAACCGCGAGTTGCCAATTCCGCCAGTTACAAAAAAAAACTTGTGAGAGTATTGAAAGTATTTAAATGGTCAACAATTTTTGTACCTTCTTTCATTTGCAAATTTTATAAGTGCCTCTTCAAGCAGATTATGTTCATAAAGGATTTCGTCATATAAAGGATTTTCATCTTTCTCCATAAGTCTACTATTGTTTTCCTTTCGATGATTTTAGACAAAACTTCATCTGCGAGAAATAGACGAATGATAGTGAGAGCTCTTGAATCCATATCTTCCTGATCCTAGTCAAACATACCCACATGTTTCTTTGACTTTTCCAACAATGTTTTTTACAATCCTTATTGTACAAGCATATTCTATATCTTTATCTTCCATAACTCCAATTTATTTTCCCATTGAATTTTCTACCTCAAACTTTGTACTATGTACTTTTTCCATTAGCACAAACTCCCAAAACCACAACTTATAACACAAAGCTTAATATGAAGAAATAATATTATATTTCAAAGTTAAACCCCAAAATAAAAAAAAAAAAAATTAATTAAAAAGTACCACAAATACTTAATATATATGCCTTAAAATATTTTACTAAAAGGCGTCGACCTCTTCATTTATAAAGTCGATCCTTTATAAAATATATTTTGTGCATAATATAATATAACAAAAGGCTGCTTTCATACCACGACTTTCCAACGTGATCACTCCAAGTGTATCCGTCCCTTCATAAAACGTGATCAGCGATGATCACAGGTTATCACCCTACTCTTAAGTCTTATGGTACCATGATCTCAAAGATATCGCGAGTAGCGCACCTATTGCATGCTGTCAAGAACGATGATCCACTAGTATCGCTTCTCACAAAGTGCTAAGGGTGCGATAATCCCTAAAATTTAGAATATATGAAATGTGGACTAATTATCGCTCCCTTTGAACGAGCTTACCCGCGTTAGGCCAATAAATATCACAATTGTTTGAGAGAAACATTCACGGGGTAATGGTAATTACGTCGAAAGGCATGGACATATTTAATAGGTTTTTAGTTCTTAATACATTTTCTATGGACGATATTAAATATGCTTAGAATATTCTTAGTCATAACAATAAATGAATGGTTCTGATTTCATCCATTAACTTCCGAGCTGTTATAAAGAAATCGGTTTATATGTTTACTTTTTTACATTTACCTAATTGTGTTTAAAAATTATGATGTTCACTAACTTATTGCCACGTCTCCCTGATTAAAAAATATTAATGTATTAAGGTGGTCGCGTTTCTGTGTTGGAATCACCAGCATTCGCCAATGAAAAGTTTAACAGCCGTAAACAACCTTTCCACATTCACCAACCACGAATTAATGGCTATGCTAATCTGTATCTCTATTGTTCAATAGAAAATTACAAAAACCAAAAGTCAGGTTTACAATCACACTCATCCCACCTGTCTTTATGAGCTTACATAGATTTATAACATTTCTCTCACAGTTACATAAAAATGTTCAATTTAATATGCACCTATTCACATTTTGATTGATTTGTATCCATATTCTATTTTTAGGTTGATTTGTTTCAACTGAAGAGAAAATAAATGAACCAAAAAATCTGTCCATATCCAAAACAGTGGGAAATTGGTTAACACATTCTAAACGGACATTGGTGAGCATCAATTTTCAACATTGTATATACTTTAACTTTATTTATTTATTTGATCATTCAAGTGTAATAAGCCACGAAAACCTAGATGAACCACCTTATTGGTAAACAAATTATTTACTCATAAATATTTGAATTTACTTCGGCTTCATAATAAAAACATTTCACACTGCATTTTCAAAATCATATAAATTTTCAGTGTAGGAGTTACCTATTTGCAATGAAATACTTTGTTAAACATCATTAATATTATATATTAATATTACATAATATTATTATGAATGGATAGGATTAGTATTCAATATCTGGCACCTCTAATGGTGCTTTGAAAAGCATTGATTCTATGAACAAGAGAAATCAAGGGAATGAATGAAAGCCGTCTGAGGAAGTTTCCATTTTGAACCAGCT
>JASDQU010013642.1:48276-74162 GCA_032191745.1 Picea mariana | reverse complement strand
GTTTATAAACTCTCCACTACCTCACAAGTTAGTTCCACTTGTGCCTTTTAAATGAATGCTTTTTTTTCCTTTTCCACCCCATTTGAAGGTCTCCCCACAATAATAAACATAAAACACCAATTACCCCTCCATGAGAATCACAAGATAGATCATTCCTTGGCCTCTAATTGTATTGTGGGCCAAGCCTAATCCTGAACTTAAATTATCTAAGAGAGTTATCTTTCTCAAAGCACTCAAGGACTTCTTACATTTGTCTAGAGATCCCCTCCCATTGCTTGCTAATCATTAGAGAAGATTTTCAAACCAAACAATTATGAGAAAGGCCCAACTAAGAGGACATTTCTTCTACAAAATTATATGCCCCAACCCCATGAATATTTCCTTCATAAATAACCTTTGAATCATGCCATATTCGTTTACCCATAATTGGACACAAAATTACCAGATCTAATCTTTTATTGGACATGCATTTACTCTCAACTAGAGGTGAAGATGAGATCAGGATGACCTTCTCTATTTCTTCTCCATGATTCTATCATTACCTCAAGAGACTGACAAAGTTTAATTAATACCAATATGAGAATATTGTTTATTTTTCAATAAGCTAGGCTTAAGCATGAAGTTCATTCCATTTTAGCATTTTACGTAAACCATAAAAAATTTGTTGCAGCAATGATATGCCCGAGAAGGCGATCTACAGGAGAAGGTGACCATGCGAGCCATAACTCGGCTTCTGACCAAAAACTCTCCTCAAGGGCGCAAATCTAAACAGGGGCGCACCATTAGTTTGGGTGAACACTCAAATGTGGATCCAGACCGAGGTGATCCGAGAGTGGTAAGAGGTTTTGGGGATCTCAGAGTGACCTCCATGGATTAGTGGGAGAAGACCAGTGCAACCATGGAAGAGGGCACACTCACTTCATTCCCACAAAGAAGAAACCAACAAGGGCGCAAAGTCCAGTTGGTGCGCCCTCCCTTTTGCCTCAAAAAACTCGAAGGAAATGATTTGCTCCCTGAGAGAGTGGCTAACTAATGAGATAAGCTTGCTCTTAGAGGTGGAAGCATGGAAAACGATGTCACCAGGAGGCAACCATGAAGGAAGGCGCACTGGTTATTCTTTAGAAACCCTAAAAACGAAATTGTCGTGAATGTAAAATGCAAACTCAGAAAAGAAAACAACCAAGACACATAGCTTCAGAAGAAAAGGTAAGAATGCTTTATTTTAGTCCCGATTCACATTATATACTAAGGGAACCATTTATTTTACATATATGTAATTCATCATCAAAAGGTGAAGAAGTGTTGCGCCTAGGTGATTGACTTGTGCGCCCTAGGTGGGCATTCCCCTGGGTGGCCTCCTTGGCCCATTTCCTCCCTGTTTAGATCTGGAAGCATCACGACTTCCATGAGAAGATGCAAAAACTTGTTGTGCAATACATCAGTTGTGATCCACTTTGCCTAAGCTGGAGTTTGGCCTTGGTGGGCTACCAGATATGAAGTGTAAGTCTGGTGTCTTGTAGAGCGACTTCGAGTGTCCAGTATAGTGTCTTTGGCCAATGGGAGTTGGAAATCAGGAATGTTGTCCACTAGATGAGTGATGGTGATTGGTTCTTCCAAGAGGGAAGGCTCAAACAAATTTAAGTGATTTACATTAATGACATTATGGATTCCCAGTTGTGGTGGCAAATCCAACCTATATTCATTTTCTCCAATCTTGTCGAGTATTGTATACAGACCATATCTGATTGGCGGAAGCTTGTGAGGGTGGCCTTTGAAGCACTTCTTATCCAAGTGTAACCATACTTGATCCCCTGTTTGAAAGGCCATGAAGGCTCTTTTTTTGTCATGGCACTACTTGGCATGATCTTGGGCTGCTTTGAGTGTTGATGTGATTGCACTGTGTCATTGTGAAATTTGTTGGAGAAATCATTGAGATGATAGTTGTTACTGATGTTGATGGAAGGTACCTTGAGTAGCCCAAGTGAGTGGAAGCTCAGTTGGAGATGCTGGTTGGAATTGCAAGAAGACTTCAAAAGGTGAAAATCTTGTAGAAGAATGTGTTGCCTTGTTGTAGCTATGTTGGAGAATGTGTTAGTAATTGTCCTATTGTTTGTTGCGCCCAAAGTGAGTTCAGAGAGCATGCACCAAGACTTTGTTGACAACGTCTGTTTGGCCATCCGTTTGAGGATGGAATGTAGTAGAAAACTTGAGGTGGCACCCCAATAGCTCCCATATGGTCTTCCAAAATGTACTGAGGAAGCAAGAATCTCTATCTGAGATGATACTTCTTGGGAGGCCAAAATGGGGCAAGACATGATCGAAATAGAGTTATGTTGTTTGGGTTGTTGTAGTAGTCTTTGTGCATGGGATAAAAAGTGCCATTTTGCTGAAGTGGCATACCACTACCAGATTGCATCATGTTTCTTTTGGGTTGTTGGAAGTCCACTTAGGAAGTGCATTGAGATTGACTCCCAAGGCCGAGAAGGAAGCGGCAGTGGTTGATACAACCCATTCTTCTGGATGGATGGCTTGGATTGTGAGCCTAAGGCACAAGCTCTAATAAATTTTTCAACTTGAGGTTGCATGGAAGGCCAATGAAAATGGCATTGCAGATGTTGGGTGGTCTTTGTGGTCCCGAAGTGTCCCCCATAGGTTGAAGCATGCGCTTCCCTAATGAGCAAGAGGCGATCTTCTAAGTGTGGAATGCATAGAAAATTCAACTTATATAGCCACCCATCCCGAATAGTGTAGTCTAGGAAGGGGGTCTGATTGATCACTGTGGGGCTTTGCAAAGGTTCCCAAATCTCTCGAAAGTTGGTGTCAGTAGCATATTGATCTTTCCATGTGTCATAAGTAGCACAACGTACTTCTAGAATGGAAAGAACTGGAGTGGGAGGTCGACTTGGAAAATCAACCATTTTATTAGAAGTGTCTTTCTTGTATCTGATGACTAAGTGAAATTGTTGAATGTAGGAGGCCCATTTAGGGTGCCTTTGTTCCTGAATATTCGAAGAGAGTTGATGAAAATCAAAGGGTGGTGGTCGGTATGCAGAATGGTTTCTTTACCCAACAAATAATGCCTCCATTGTTTGAGTGCTTGCACCAAACTATAAAATTCCTTATCATAGGTGCTATAATTTTTCTTTGCCTCAGATAGGGTTTCAGAGTGGTAAGCAATGGGTTGTCCTCCTTGTTTAAGTATGAAACCAATAGCATATTGTGAGGCGTCAGACTCAATCTGAAAGGGTTCGAAGAGGTCTGGCAGATGTAAAATAGGGGATGAGAAGAGGGCATCTTTGAGCTGAGAAAAGTGATTAGTTTCTTCTTTGGTCCATATGAATGTAGAAGAAGTATTTGAGAGCTGATGCAAAGGTCGAGCAAGATTTGAAAAAGAGGGAATGAACTTACGATAGAAATTGATGCCACCCAAAAATCTTTTCAACTCCTTAGCTGAAGAAGGTAGAGGCCATTGTTTCAATGCTTGGATGTGAGCTAGATCTGGTTGAATACCCTCTGATTTGACCACAAATCCGAGATAGGGGACTCAATTCTGACCAAAATATGATTTCTTCTCTTTGACTTGCAACTTGTGTTCTTGGAGAATTTGGAGAACTTGTTGGACATGTTGCATGTGGGTGTCCCATGTCTGACTGAAGATGAGAATGTCATCTAAGTAGATGAACACAAATCGACCCAAATGTGCTCTGAAGATGTCATTGATGAGCCTCATGAAAGTGTCTAGGGCATTGGTGAGACCAAAAGACATGACTTTCCACTCAAAAAGTCCAAATTTGGTCTTGAACGATGTTTTCCAAACATCATCTGGGTTCATTCAAACTTGATGGTAGTCGGTTGTCAAATCCAATTTAGTAAACCACTTAGCTCCTTAGAAGGTTTTGAGTAGTTCCTCAATCTAGGGAAGGGGGTAACGTTTTTTTATTGTGGCTTTGTTCAAGGCTCGGTAATCAGTGACAAGGCACATTTCTAAGGTATCTCATTTAGGGATGACAAAGGCGACAAAAGCACAAGGAGAAGATGAAGGTTGGATGTGGCCAAAGTTGATGAGGTCGGTCAGTTGTCTTTCCATTTCCTCTGTTTCTGTTGGGGCCAACTGATAAGTAGAGGCGTTAGGTAAGGCATATCCGGAGATGAGATGAATGGAATGGTCAATGTGGTGGGAGGGGGCAAGTCCCTTTGGAGGTTGAAATACCTTTGCGAACTTGTGGAGGAAGGGAGTCATAGTTTCAGGAATAGGGTGCATTGTATTGTTTGGTGTTATTGGGTGCACCAAACAGAGAGATACACGTTGGTTTAAGTGTACATGTGGGATTTGTTCTTTGGTAGAAGGGGGTTTGGGTTTTACTGCAGTTAAGATATAAGTGTGGCCTTCTTTCGTAATTTTGTACTGGCAGGATTTGTCTAGATAGATAGCATTTGTTTGGGTTTGGTATGGGATATTGAGCAACAAATCCACACAATCCAAAGGGGAGACATCATAGAGGACAATATCTTTGAATTGTCCTATGGCGAAAGTGACCAGACAACGCTTGGAAACTAGGAGGCAAGGGCCATCCTTTTAGACCCATCCAAGTTGATAGGGTTGTGGATGTGGAGTGGTGACAATATTAAGGTGGTTGACAAGGGCTCGAGACACCAAATTTTTCTATCTTCCATTTTCCATAATCAGTAAATCCAAGGCATTTTTGATTTGGCAGTTATGGGTGAAGAGGGGTTGGGTGGATGCATTTGAATCTTCCTGGGTCATTAGAATCAATGAGGGATCTAATTCTGTGGGATTGTCTAGAGGAACTTCTTCGGTATCTTCTACTTGGGAAGGTGCAATGAGCTCAGTGAGAAGAGTTTTGTTGGTTTTTAGATTTTGGAGGACTTGACAATCTGATGAATTATGTGAAGTAGTTTTGTGGAATTAGCACTAGGGTGTCCTTGTAGTAGTATTGGGTGTGGGGTTTTCAGTTCGACGAGGTGGAAAGCGGGTTGAGGGATGGGAGATGTATGGTTGAGAGGCAGGGGGGTTGATGTAAGGGTGGGACTGAGGAATACGACCTCTAGGAGCGACTTTCCTTTCTATAGCCAAAGATCTCTGATTTTTTTTATCTAAAGTTGAATTTTCAAACAGCTCTACTTCTCGACGGAATTGAATTAATAAACCAACCACAAATTTTAATATGAGTACCTCTTCCGGATCTGGAACATGAAGTAAGAGGCACATCTTGCATAAGAAGTCTATGTAGCCTTGCACTCCTTGTGAAGGGAGTTGTTGAAGTCGGTGCCATTTGATCCATAAGGATTGCACATACCCAGGTGGGTAGAAGCAATTTCTCAAAGCTTCGAAAATCCGAGCCCAAGTTTTGATGGGTTTTGAAGTAGAGGATTCTAGATCATCCCCAATCTCTATCACAAATGTGGTCTTCTCTTGCTCTATATCCCACCAAGTTTGTGTGAGTCCTTTTAATTGCAAGGCGACAATCTAGAGTTTTCTTTCCTCGGTAAGCCCTAGACATGTATTTAAATAGGTGTATAGGATACAGATCCAAGAATCCACCATTTCACCATTCAATTTCCCAACAAACTTGGGTAGTTGGATTCGAGTGTCCAACCAGAATGGATCTGGATTGTTTTGTTGTTGCATTCTGAGCAGCTCATTAAGGATGGAGGCAAGATCTTGGACAGAATTTGATGTGTTGGAATCTGAGTCGACTGCCAAAGGATCTTGGCATGGAGCCATTCTGAGTCTGGCTGAATAGAAAAGGCGCCCCTAGGTTGCAATGTTGAACATAGGACTCTGTTTTGAGAACAAAGGACTCAAAACCCTGAGGCAATGGAGCTTGAACTGGTTTAGAGGGAGAGATCTGTATTGTTTTAGATCCGTGGAGCTCCTCTATGTGGAAATGGAGATGTGGGCTCCCTTAGGGATTATAAGATCTGTGGATCTTCTTGCATAAAATGGAAACCCTTGAATGGGCAAACTCTGGATTATTTCATGAAAACCCTCCCCCAAAAAATTGGCTCAATCTTCAAGATCGGAATATTTTCCATGGATCTTGAGGCTTTGATACCAATTGATCTTCCCAAGAAGGTGATATATAGGAGAATTTGACCACGCAAGCCATAACTCAGCTTCTGACCAAAAACTCTCCTCAGGGGCGCAAATCTCAACAGGGGCACACCATTAGTTTGGGTGACCAAGCAAATGGGGATCCAGAACGGGGTGATACGAGAGTGGCCAAGAGGTTTTGGGGATCTCAGAGTGACCTCCGGGGATTAGTGGGAGAATACTAGTGCAGCCATGGAAGAGGGCGCACTCACTTCATTCCCACAAAGAAGAAACCAACAAGGGCGCAAACCCTAGTTGGTGTGCCCTCTCTTCTGCCTCAGAAAACTCGAAGGAAATGATTTTCTCCCTGAGAGAGTGGCTAGAAAATAATATAATATTGCTCTCAGAGGTGGAAGAATGAAAAATGGAGTCACCAGGAGGCATCCATGAAGGAAGGTGCACTGGTTATTCTTCAGAAATCCTAAAAATGAAATTGTTGTGAATGTAAAATGCAAACTCAGAAAAGAAAACAACCAAGACACATAGCTTCAGAAGAAAAGGTAAGAATGCTTTATTTTAGTCCTGGTTCACCTTATATACCAAGGGAACCATTTATTTTACATATATTTAATTCATCATCAAAAGGTGAAGAAGTGTTGTGCCTAGGTGATTGACTTGTGCACCCTAGGTGGGAATTCCCCTAGGTGGCCTCCTTGGCCAAAGAAACTAAGATCACAAGAAGAAACACCATGCACAAGTACACAAGAAGTATCCTGGGAAACCCTTGTGAATAATGGAATAAAACCTAACCCATCATTTTCTATATTATTCAATAGAAAGACCTCCACCACCATAAAGACCTAGCACATAAGAGGGTGCTCACAAATCCTAGAATACTACCGCCCAAGAGAGGTGCACACTTTTCCCAAGAACAAGTGTTTGCTAAAATTTCCAAACTCACACTTATGTTATGATTCCTCAATGGGGAATTTACCTTTTCTTATATTAGACTGAACCTGTAAACAATAGTGTCCATTGGCACAAGAGGGCCGACCTCAATAACTTATAATATAATTAATAATTACCATATTAATTATCTTTTACATTAATTATATTTTATATTCAGGTGGGGTCGACCTGTACCCTTTACATTACAAATAGGGTTATAGGTAAGTCTGACTCTTGAACAATATAGCAAGGGATCTCATACACCCACTAGTGCTTAGCCACTAGGGGCACATCCATCTATGCTCAGCCACATGGATGTCTGTATCTCTATCTCACCGTGTCTCATAGAAGAACTACNTAGAACTAGTGAGTGTAGTTCTTCTATGAGACACTAGTTCTAAGCCAATAGGATCACGTTCACCTGTGCTCATCCATAGGCATGTCCAACTTAGCAGATCTTCTTTCTCACTGCATTACACAGGAGATTCATCTAGATTTCATCATCTCAACTCTCTTCTCATAGGAGGCTAATACATCGTTTCATTTCTGTCTCAGAATGATGCACCCAGCTCATGGGTTTTCACACGTTCACATGTGCTCAACCACAGGCATGTCCAACTCAACATATCTTATTTCTCACTGTGTTACATAGGATAAGCATTTGGAGTTCATCTCAACTCTCTGTAAGGAGGAGGCTAGAATAATGTTCCATTTCTGTCTTAGATAGAAACCACACATCCAACTCAGGGGATCTCTCTCATGTTTGTGTCTTGGAGGATGTCTCATGCAATTGTAATCATCAACAAATATAAGGTTTGTACTTCAATTGTTGGATCTTTCAAAGCCTCTTTAGGACCACCAACTAGACTATTTCCCCTTTTAGTCGGAATAGTTTTATGAATAAAAATTGATGCCAATAACCTCCTATAGAATTATTTCCTTTTTCACTTCCTTACTTGGATATTTCCTGACCCACACCTTCCTTTTGATTGGAATTGTATCATAAGAATTCAAGTGTCTACACATATGACATCTATAACAATGAAAATGGATTCCTGAGTAATCTAGACTTTGGTCAAAAAAGATTATTTAGATATAGAGTCTCTATTAGACCTTCTTAAAGGTCCATGCTAACCAAAATATGATATATTTGGATCTTCATAGTGTTCCAAAAGGCTAGATCCACATCCAAGGAATGACCAAGAGAATTTCCAACTTCCTTCAAAACTTCTAGGGATCCAAATTCCAATAGAAGACCTGGTAATTTCGACCAAAATGGAGCTTTTTGAACATTCCCTTGCCTAGAATAAAATAATGGGTTCCATTACTTTAGATACCATCGCGATGAGTCCCAATCCCATTCATAGACTAGAATATTTAGAGCACCCTACTCTAATTGCATGATAAAAGTTATCCATCCTTTCATGATCATATAGAGGATGACATATAACCAAGTAGAGGAGCCTTATTTACCTCCAACTAGTGCCTCAAGGAAATTTCCCTAGCCTATATTCCATGAAAATTTCCCACTAAAGACTTTTTTTAACATTTGAATTTCTTCATTCGTCCTAATCTCTTCTGCCAATACTAGATTCATTTGCACTTTTTTGGATTCTACACAACAATTCCTTGTATTCAAACCCTTGTCTCTTTGTATTTCTGTCAAATTAATAGAGGTTTCTAAATTTGAGCTAGAATTTCCATCATCTGTATTTCCCTTTTGAATTACATCCCACCAAAAACCTAACACATCACCACATAATTCCTCTATATCAATATCTTTTTGTATAAACCCTATCCCAAGAGAATCAAAGTAAACTACACCAAGGATCTATCCACATAAAAAGAACTATATCTTACTACAAAAAAAATGATGGGATCAAAAATCAAATATGTTTTATGGGAATAATCATTCATAGGGCATTCTATCTTATTTGAACAAGGGTCCGCCTTGGATTACACTAAATCATTTGCATCAATTTCATGATATACATCACATCTACTCTCTTCCTTCAATATAAATGACCTAACATCATACCAATTGAAAGCAATTTTATAATTGTTCTTGAGATAAATTGTATATGTACACAAATACTCAACCTTATTCACATTTGGACCCTTTTTAAAGGTTTTTCCCTCCCTTGTAAATCCCTTTTCATGACTAGATTTCATATTTTCCTCCTTTTTCCTAAGAGAGGATATCACACATGGAGATGCCTAAACAGAAATCAATTTTGGGAATGTTTTCAAAACTCAACTAGATATAAATCCATATCATCAACTAAATGAACCCTAAATTGAAAACGTGAAACTTCATCACTCCATCAATTAGAAAATACTTATAACTTTTGTCTCTCCAATTTAGGTGTTCTCCATCTAATTATTTGGATTGGCCAAACTTTATATATATAAATTAAAATTTTAGAAATGGTTGAAGAAAGAAAGGAATTGTATATCACAAAAATATAGAATATTTATTATCTAATTATTTGGATTGGCTTAACTTTATATATATATATAATTTAAAATTTTAGAAAAGGTTGAAGAAAGAAATGAATTGTATGTGTCAAAAATATAGAATATTTATAGAAATATTGTATAGGTAAATGGTTTAATATATGTATGTTATTGATGTAAAATTGGGATGGATAAAAATAGTTCCAATGTGATGACCCATTGTAATAGTTAATTGATATAAATGTGATGACCCCTTGTAGTAGTTAATTAATAGAAAGCATGTTGATGATTATTATTTTAAAACGAAACTATGTGATGTTATTTATATGTAAGCGTGCATATACATAACCTTTTAACCTACAATTAATTGCTTAGTTATATATTATTTATGGGAAGGGAAATAACTACATAATAAAAATGTGGGTTGTCTTGTTTCATTCTATTGAAAATAAGTTCTTTATCGAATGGAACTATGTTTAATTAATTACGTGTAAACAAAACACTTATTTCTTTTATTTTATGTAGTACTTATTGTACTTTTATGTAATACTTATTGTACAATAGAAGCATAAATGCAAATAGATTTAATGGAAAAAAATACAAGACAACAACAATCACACAATAAACATAATGATTTATGTGGTAAAACCTTTTTAAAGGGAAACATATATAGGGAAATGATAATCACTATTATTATTATTCAAGGGAGAATTACAATAGTCAAAACACAGTCTTGCAACCATCTCTCACGCTCATCTCACTTGTTTCTATGGGATTACATAGATTTATAGCATTTCTCCCACAGTTACATAAAATTGTTCAATTTAATGTGCACCTATCCATATTCTGTTTTTAGGTTGATTTGTTTCTACTGAAGATATAATAATAGGAGCCAAAAAAAATGTGCATGCCCAAAACCGTGGGAAATTGGTTAGCACCATTTCAACATTCTCCACCTTGACAACAATTTACCTGATATCATGCCCAAATTTATTTGTCACCTTTCCTACAAGTGAAGACAAGTCTAACACCACTACAAATTCTCTAACAATACTAGTTCCATGAACATGTATGCACAATTTCTTGTGTATGGACCTTTTCTAGAGCCATTCCACCTTCATCAATAACATGTCTTACAAAATGGTATTTAATATAAATATGATTTGTCGTATTGTAATAAGATGGATTTCTAGCTAAATGAATATCACTTTGACTATTGTAGAATATTTTCATCTTGTCCTACATCATTCCAAACTCACCTAGCAAAAATTTTAACTGAATTTACTCCTTGTAAGCATGTGAGGAAACTATATATTTTCCATCCATAGTGGATAAGGAAACTATGTTTTGAAGCTTTGACAACCAACTAACAGGTCCATTTGTAAGAGTAAAAACATATCTTGAAGTGGATTTCATTTTTTCCAAGTCAACTGCAAAATCTGAATCAAGAAAACCACAGACTAAATCATTGCAACCATTATATTTCATACAATAATTACTTGTTCCCCTAACATACCAAAGCACCCATTTCATTGTTTCCCAATGATATTTACATGTATTTTTTATTTATCTATTGACAACACCAATTGCATGTGAAATATCTTTCCTAGTACATACCATCTCTTACATCAAACTTCATATTGTATTAGCATGCGATACATGAGACGTATACTTCATTTATTCATCATTACTAGGACATAAACTTGAAAAAATCTAGAAATTAGAAGCCAAAGATATTTTTATTGGTTTCACATTATTCATTTTGAACCTCATAAGTATTTTCTCCACATACTTTTGTTGTGATAACCACAACTTACCATTTTCCCTATGTTTGTGTATCTCCATGGGGTAAAATCATGAATATGGGTAACACTTTCGTGACAATAGGGTCTCCATAATTTCTAGCAGCAATTTTTCGGTCGAAAAAATGTTGCTAGGAATTTTTTCAGCTGAAACTTTTTTTGGCCGAAAATTTGCATGTCAAATTTAATGGTGCCCTCGAAATTCATGTACAATGTTTTTCGGATGAATTATTTTCCTATGTTAAGCATATTTCAGCCGAAATAATTTTCGGCCAAAACGTTTATTTTTAACGGATTCCGTTAAAAACTAGGTTTCGGTTTAAAGAATATTTCGGCTGAAAACCTGAAAATGGGACTGTTTGCAGGAAACTGCAAATTCTCTCCATCTCACTTCATCTTTGGAGGTAGAAAACTCCTACAAATACTCATAATTTAGTTTCAGAATTGATACCAACATTTTTAAAATTAAATCTACTTTCATTGGGTATAATTTGTTTTCATTTTCATTGTTTTTATCTAATTTTATTTAATTTTATAAAAAAATCACTGCATAATATTTTTAGGTGAGATTATGATTCGGTGAAATGAAAAATCCATATCTCTAAAAATACAAAGTGGAAAATTATGAAAAATTTATATTCATAATACTTAAACAGTTCTCTTCAAAATGGTATTTTTAGATTTTACTTTTAAGTAAATATTAAGATAGATACATGGTGGAGGAAAACATGTGTTTAAAATCTCTAACTTTTTCAAATTGATCAACTTAAAAATATTCTAGAAATTATAATATTCATTCGTTAGATTCAAAACTATAATCATCACAAAATAGAGTCTTTGTAGATTGTTGCAGTGTATTTCATTTGTCAAAAACAAAAAGTTTAATAATGGAAACATTGTTGTGGGAAAAATAAATCATTATCTTTCCCTTCATTTTTAAGGAACATACTATCAAATAATTGTCAAATTGACATATCAAATCTCAAAAAAAAAATTGAAAAATACTCAGTAGAAATCTAACAAAATTATTCACAAGTGTTGTTTTTAGAGTAAAGTAAAATTCTAAATAAAAAAATACTTTTGTTTACCAGAAGTTGAAGAACCTGTTAAAATTGAAAACAAATTGTCATAAGACAAGAAAAAGTGTTACCCATCTTCATGATTCTACCCCATGCCCATTATCTGTTTTGTTTCTCCTATATCCTTCATATCAAATGTCCTATCTAGATGAACATTTAACCTCTTAATCTCAACCATGTTTTTCCTTGCAACAAGCATATCATCAACATATAACACCAAAATAATGGATATGTCATTTTCCAACTTTTAAAAGTAAACACAATGATCATACTCACTTCTTGTAAAGTTTTGGCTCACCATGAAGGAATCAAACTTCTTGTACCATTGCCTAGGAGACTACTTCAAGCCATACAATGACTTTTTGAGTTTGCAAACAAACCTTTTATTGCAATCTTGAACAAACCCTTCTGGTAGTTCCATTTATATTTCCTCATCCAAATTTCCATGTAAATTTGTTGTTTTAACATATAGCTACTCTAACTCAAGATCAAGTAAGGAAACTAGTGGTAACACAACATGAATTGGAAAAAGCTTAACAACTGGTGAACAAATTTCATGGAAATCAATACCTTCCTTCTGAGAATAACCTTTTTCTACCGGTCTTGATTTGTACTTTTCAAATTTATTATCAACACCTTTATTCAATTGTAAACCTACTTGCAGCTAAAAACCTTCTTGTCCTTTGGAAGTTATACCAAGTCCCATGTTTTGTTCCTCTCTAAGATATCCATTTCATCTTTCATTGCTACTTTCCATTTAGCAATTTCAAATACCTTTGTTTCTTCATGATAACAAATAGGTTGTCCATCGTTATAAATAAAAGAAACTTATGAAACATAATCTTTATACCTCTTAGGAAAATTACTGACATGTGTAGATCTCTATATAGATTGTTGTGGGATTTCTTCAATTTCCTGGAAATTTTATGTATCCTTATCTTCTTCTGCAAGAGTTTCTTCATGAACATCTTCATGCTCCTCCTCTCCCATAGATGATCGAGTCACCAACTCAATTTTCTGAATTTGTGGTTCTTCTTATTTGGGATCTAACTTAGAATGTTGATGCTCAGGACTAAGAGCATAGGCCTCACAACCAAAAATTTCAATATTTGAATAATCACAAGGGTGACATGTCCATACCCCTTTTGGAATCTTACAGTCTATTGTAGTTGATGGTGATCGATTTACAAAATAACATGTTGTAGGAACTGCTTCTGCCCACAATTTATGCTACAACTTGGCATTACTAATCATATTCCTTGCTTTATCTAAAAGAGTCATATTCATGCATTCAAAAACACCATTTTGCTAAGGATTATAAACTGTGGTTTTATGACTTTTGATCCCAGATCCTTTGCAATAATTTTCAAATTCCAAGGATGTGAACTCACCCCCATTATTTGTTTTCAAACATTTAATTGACCTGCCAATGCTCTTTTCTACCAAAGATCTAAATTGGGTAAAAGAATTAAATACCTCAACTTTTCTTTTTAGTAAATAGATCCACACCTTTCTAGAGTAATCATCTATAAATGTTACAAAATATGGTGATCCTCCAAAAAAAACTTTAGGAGATAGTCCCCAAAATTTTGACTTGATATAATCAAGGATACATTTACTAATATGCCTTCATGTTTTAAAAGTCTCTCTAGATTGTTTTCTGTAAATATAATGCTTGCAAAAATTCAAATTCATAGATTTTAAGCTTAGAAGTAACTAACGGTCTTCCAATGCCTTAATCTTTTTCTCGCTCATATGACCCAAACACTGAATCCAAAAGTGAGTAGATTCACTTGCACCTTCATATACTATTGTTTCTTGATTTATTTCAGTTGTTCCATCTAGCTGATAAAGGTTCCCAATCCTTTTAGCCTTAATAACTACTAAGATTCCCTTGGACACCTTCAATACTCCACCTTGAATTGTACATTTATAATCACCAAAATCTATAACTCCCAAAAATATAAATTTCTTTCTGAGTTCAATTACATGCCTCACCTCCATTAACATTCTTACAGTACCATCATACATTTTAACTCTGATGCTACCAATCCTAATAGTTTTGCAAGAAAAATAATTTCCCATAAAAACAACACCGTCATCAATAGAGTGATAAGTTGAGAACCAATCTCTATGAAGACACATATGATGGGAAGCATTGGAGTCTATCAACCAATCCTAATGATGTTGTTAAACATCACAGGTAGATAATACATCATCAACCATACCAAAACTTGTTTCAGTTAGATTATTCTCCTTTCTGGAGTCCTCTTTAGATGCTTGTTGTCTTTTCCAACAATCCTTCTTGAGATGCCCTGATTTGTTACAGTACCAACATTTTAACTTACTCTTCTTTCATTTTGACTTAGATCTTTATGTATCTCTTGAATTCTTCTCTCTTTCTTTAAATTGACCTCTAGCCACCATTACTTCCGATGTTGAGGTTTCTAGACTGTATTTCCTCTGTCTTTCCTTAGACAACAAAGCTTCCACAATAGTATCATAATCAAGAACATCTATTGTGCTTAAGCTAATAAAGGTTACTAAATAATCACAAGAATCAAGAAATGAACACAATACTGTGATTTCCTTATCTTCATCTTCGAATTTTATCTTCATATTGGTCAACTAACATGTAAGAGTATTGCCCACAAGGGTGTAGATCGATTGACAAGTGTCATGTAAATGGGAGGAAATATAAAAATGAGGTCTCAAGTTCGATTCTCACCCTGATTTACCCGTGCCCCATGCTTGCGGGTTGTGTGGATGCACCTAGAGGTTATAAAGGTAGAAAATGGGAATTGACCCCGTGTCACGCGAATATGAGAACCGCGAGTTGCCAATTCCGCCTGTTACAAAAAAAAAAACTTGTGAGAGTATTGAAAGTATTTAAATGGTCAACAATTTTTGTACCTTCTTTCATTTGCAAATTTTATAAGTGCCTCTTCAAGCAAATTATGTTCATAAAGGATTTCGTCATATAAAGGATTTTCATCTTTCTCCATAAGTCTACTATTGTTTTCCTATCGATGATTTTAGACAAAACTTCATCTGCGAGAGATAGACGAATGATAGTGAGAGCTCTTGAATCCATATCTTCCTGATCCTAGTCAGACATACCCACAGGTTTCTTTGACTTTTCCAACATTGTTTTTTACAATCCTTATTGTACAAGCATATTCTACATCTTTATCTTCCATAACTCCAATTTATTTTCCCATTGAATTTACTACCTCAACTTTTGTACTATGTACTTTTTCCATTAGCACAAACTCCCAAAACCACAACTTATAACACAAAGTTTAATATGGAAAAATAATATTATATTTCAAGGTTAAACCCCAAAATAAAAAATATTAATTAAAAAGTACCACAAATACTTAATATATATGCCTTAAAAACTTTTACTAAAAGGCGTCGACCTCTTCATTTATAAAGTCGATCCTTTATAAAATATATTTTGTGCATAATATAATATAACAAAAGGCTGCTTTCATACCAAGACTTTCCAACGTGATCACTCCAAGTGTATCCGTCCCTTCATAAAACGTGATCAACGATGATCACAGGTTATCACCCTACTCTGAAGTCTTATGGTACCATGATCTCAAAGATATCGCGAGTAGCGCACCTATTGCATGCTGTCAAGAGCGATGATCCACTAGTATCGCTTCTCACAAAGTGCTAAGGGTGCGATAATTCCTAAAATTTAGAATATATGAAATGTGGACTAATTATCGCTCCCTTTGAACGAGCTTAAGCTATTATAAAGACATCAGTTTATATGTTTACTTTTTTACATTTACCTAATCGTGTTTAAAAATTATGCTGTTCACTAACTTATTGTCACGTCTCTCTTATTAAAAAATATTAATATATTAAGGTGATCGCGTTTTTGTGCTGGAATCACCAGCATTCACCATTGCAACCACGAGTAAACGACTGTGCTAATCTGTATCTCTATTGTTCAATAGAAAATTACAAAAACCAAAAGTCAGGTTTACAATCACACTCATCCCACCTGTCTCTATGAACTTACATAGATTTATAACATTTCTCTCACAGTTACATAAAAATGTTCAATTTAATATGCACCTATTCACATTCTGATTGATTTGTATCCATATTCTATTTTTAGGTTGATTTATAACATTTCTCTCACAGTTACATAAAAATGTTCAATTTAATATGCACCTATTCACATTCTGATTGATTTGTATCCATATTCTATTTTTAGGTTGATTTGTTTCAACTGAAGAGAAAATAAATGAACCAAAAAATCTGTCCATATCCAAAACAGTGGAAAATTGGTTAACACGGTCTAAACGGACACTGGTGAGCATCAATTTTCAACATTGTATATACTTTAACTTTATTTATTTATTTGATCATTCAAGTGTAATAAGCCACGAAAACCTAGATGAACCACCTTATTGGTAAACAAATTATTTACTCATAAATATTTGAATTTACTTCGGCTTCATAATAAAAACATTTCATACTGCATTTTCAAAATCATATAAATTTTCAGTGTAGGAGTTACCTATTTGCAATGAAATACTTTTTTAAACATCATTAATATTATATATTAATATTACATAATATTATTATGAATGGATAGGATTAGTATTCAATATCTGGCACCTCTAATGGTGCTTTGAAAAGCATTGATTCTATGAACAAGAGAAATCAAGGGAATGAATGAAAGCCRTCTGAGGAAGTTTCCATTTTGAACCAGCTAACTAGGATACTGGTAAGGAAGGCCAACAATGGTAAACATGCATCGTAGTGATTAGGATTTCCAGGCATCCAACAATATCTACCTACCAAACATGGCATAGACACATCCCAATACCGCACATATTTACTATCACATAGAAAACAAATTTTCTCCGTATGCTACATTGTATTCTCACGGCACTACCCTCCATTTCTACAAACTAAACTATTCCTTTGTTTTTCATGGCAAATTCAATTTATTCAAACCATACTAACCTCACAATTTTAAAACTACATTTTTGGACGAAATAAACCAATTTCGATACAGAAAGGTATGTAGAAATAATTATGACAATTTTCCATTTTCAATATATCACAATCATAATATGGAATTCAATAATTTCTGAGGTTGAAAATAACAAAAAAAAATCATTATTTCATTGTTAATAATTTATTCTTCTATAAATATTTTTTTAAGTATACAAGTATTAAAAAAAATTCAAAAAAAATAAAATAATAGAGGAAAGTATTTAGGTTATCAACTCTTGCTGCTCTAAGGAAAAACGTTAATTTAAATACAGAAAGATATGTAAAAATAATGATGATAATTTTCCATTTTTCATATATCAAAATCATAATATGGAATTGAATAATTTTGGAAGTTGAAATGAAATTTTTTTTTTTTTATTATTTTATTATTAATATATTTTTTTCTATAATTAAACAATTTTTAAGATTGAAAATTACCAAAACAATTCTTATTTCAATGTTAATATTTTTTTTTTTATAAATATTTTTTTTAAAGTATATAGAATATAGGTATTAAAAAAGAAATCATATAAATTTTAAAAAAAGAATTCATAAAAAAATGTAATAGAGTAAAGTATCTAGGTTATCAACTCTGGTTGATATAAGAAAATACGTTAATTTAGATAAAAAAAAGGTACGTAGAAATAATGATGATAATTTTACATTTTCATTATATCAAAATAATAATATGAAATTGAATAATTTAGGAGGTTGAAAATAACCAAAAATATATATTATTTCATTGTTAATAATTTATTATTCTATAATTAATGATCTTTTTAATAAGTATATAGCATATAAATATTAAAAAAAAATTATATAAATTAAAAAAAAATCATAAAAAATTAATAGAGGAAAGTGTCTAGATTATCAATTCTTTTAGTTTTAAAGAAAAACAATTCCAAGGATTTATGCATCTAATCAACGTTTTTCTCAAAATGAAAATTTGCAAATCTAAGTATTTGAAATTCATCTTTCATAGTATTCTTTTTTTATAACTAATAAGTATATAACATATCAATAGTAGAAAAGAAATTATATAAATTAAAAAAAATCATAAAAAATTAATAGAAGAAAGTGTCTAGGTTATCAACTCTTTTAGTTTTAAAGAAAGACAATTCCAAGAATTTATGCATCTAATCAACTTTTTTCTCAAAATGAAAATTTGCAAATCTAAATCTTTGAAATTCATCTTTCATGGTATCCTCTTTCTATAACTAGAGTGTATACTAATCTTTCCTTCTTTTGATATCTTCCTTGTTACTTCCTCTCATATTAACTCTTGGCTTCTAGAAACTATGATGCCGTATATATTTTAACGATGTGGTGGGTAATATAGAAAGAAAACATATTGAATATGGATATATGGTGGGTAATATAGAAGGAAAATAATTTGGGTATAATATAAGAAGATAAGAGATGGTTTAAGGGAAATTGCAAAGTTGTATGTATTTATGGAGAGATTTTCATGGGATAACATGCAATCATCTTTAGTGAGTGTGCAATGGTTAGTATGAGATTTATTATTAGTGAATCGTGCAAATTGGTAAGGAATACTTAGAATCAAGGTTGATAAGGGTTACATCACACAAAAGTGTGTGATGGAAATGAGGGTCAATAGCAAAGGTGACAACACATTCTTGCAACGTTAACATGGATTGAGAATCTATTTTTTATCCAACCAAGATAATATGGGTGGGTTGAGGATTGAGTTTCAAAGTTATGGCCTTCACAGGGGTAGTTGAGACCATTTTTCTTTTTTTATTTTTCATTATCTGTAATTAGTTGAACCGTGTGATTTTAAATATGTTAAATGTGAGAATATGTCATTGTACGCATTGAAGAAGTTGAAGGATGTACCATAAGTACAAGCTATGAATCTAGTTAAGTGTGATTATCCACATCAATCATGTCCTCATGAGGTGCACTATATATGGCTAGCTCAAAGAGTAAAGTTGTAGCAGATCATTTGTGGTGAAGTGCATAGAAACCTACTCTATTGTGAAAGATCATTGTGTTGGCCAATGTGTGGTGGGGAAGGTAGTTGAATTGAGAGATAGTTGATATTAATAATAAATTTAAATAAATATCTTACCCAAATTATTTTCAGTGGCAAGCGCATTTTGGAAAACCTTATTAAATAAATATACCAAGGAAAGAGACATATTATGGACTAGGGTGACTGAACATTATCTATATAAAGTGATAACCTAGAAGTAAAATATAATAACTAAATGTTCTAGATCTAAAATGAATAGTTAAAATTGGAGTTTACATAAAATCTCAATATATTGGTGCATCATCTAGATAGAAAATCTCTACAATTAGAGCCACATTATCCATAATTATTTAGTACATCCAATAATATAGAACCGCTCATGAAAAGATGTGCATAAATCATTCCAACAAGTTAAGACATGAGTAGTGTGATTCCCTGTCTCATCCTTAATTTCTAAAAAAATGAGGTGTTTGAGATATGTTGGTTATTTTCCCACTATCTCCACAATCCTTCGAAGTGAGAAGATAAGAAAGTGATCTTATCATATTTTAATGGTTCAATATTATGTTTAAAATAGTAGGAAAGGAAAGAGGTATGAGAAGATAAGAAAGTGATCTTATCATATTCTAATAATTCAATTTTATGTTTAAAATAGTAGGAAAAGAAAGAGGTATAATATATGTACCCACTTGTTCCCCATCAAATATACCATCAAACTAGGGAAGAGTTATTTTAGTGTCCCAATGAAGACTAGAGGAAGGCACTGATGTGAGACTACAAATATTCATATCTAGGTTTATTAATGAATTGCACAATTTTGTTGTTAGATCATGTGTATGCAATTATAAAAATTGTGATTAAAACATCCTCACTATAAGAAGTTTTTAGGAGGTGTCATACAAAATACTTAGTACAATAGAAAAATAAAAAATAAAATAATTTATGAATTCACTCCTACTTAATGAGCGTTAGCCCACAAGTCGTAAAAAAATTAATAAGTGATATAGAAAGAATTGTTTACTTTGTACAAATTAAAACCAAAACCTATGATACCAATCAATACAGAATTAAAAAATCTAAAAGATAAAATTAAATAAAAAATTTAACCAAAACCTATGATACCAATCAATACAGAATTAAAAAATCTAAAAGATAAAATTAAATAAAAAATTTACTATTATATTGTTTATAATTCATTATATTTAAAAAGAAAAATGATTTTATTTAAAATCACTTAAATATATATAAATTAAAAAAAAATTAATTATTTTTTATTTTAATATATATTATGAATAACCATTTATTAATAACTAATCATTAAACAATTTTTAATAACAATTCCCATTATTATTCCCATTTCATCTGCTTTCTATTTACTATTATAAAAATTTTGTTGCTCATGTAAAAGAAAAGAGACGTTATAACACACCGACCCCCTAAGTATCTTAAAAAGGGATTTGATATTGTAATTATAATTTTTCAAAAGAGACGTTATAACACACCGACCCCCTAAGTATCTTAAAAAGGGATGTGATATTGTAATTATAATTTTTCTTAATTATCTCAATATCCTATGTGAAGCTTCACCGCCTCATGCTCATCAATAGCCCTCCAACGATGGTCGTTTTGTTCAAAACTAAGTCCTAAATCGAAAATCATGGCCTTTCTAAAGTTTCTTGGTCTTTGACCTGTCTAATCCAAGTGACACCTTGGCATATTCATCGTTCACGATGACGACTACGTTACACCTACATGATGCATGTGAAATCCTTCCATCAAATGAGTTGCTCCATGCAGAACCATCAGAGTCATCACTCAGATTATTTACTAGTACTTTCATGACTTACCTATGACAGATATGGTATTGAATAATATTCCCCTTAAATGCCATTCGTTCGGATATAGAAAAATTAATATCGTATCCTTACTCTCAGACAGAAGAATCTAGGAATATACCCTTCTCCTTAATGGATGGTTGTGGGTGTAAATCACAATATCCCGATAAACAATTGAGATTGATTCAGAGCTTAAGGTTTTCTTGCGAGGTATACTCCACTCGACTCATCCACCTTTGGGTAAGTGACACTAGTCACTTTAACTCACAGTGTCTTTCTAGCAAGACATGTCATCCATGGGGTTAAACCTTCATTTTGATATTCCCTCATCAAACTCACACTTTTAGGTCATCGGATGATTCCTTTGAAACCATCAAGGTTGTACTAAAAAAACGTCACCATTGAACCATACATATATGCTTTAATTCTCATTGATTAATTGAACAAAGCATGGCTTTGCTTCCCGTCCTGGTGTTGTCTACCCTGTTGAGTCGGTTCTTCGTTTCACAAGTTAGTATCATAGAAGTGTATACATGCCTATGGATAGACAGTGCCATTGCTGCTGAATAAAGAGTGTCGTTGTGGTGGAATATTATCGGTCACGCCATCTATGTGTGTAAGAGCAGAGAAGTTAGTATCATAGAAGTGTAGACATGCCTATGGATAGACAGTGCCATTGATGCTGAATAAAGAGTGTCGTTGTACTGGAGTATTGTCGGTCGCGTTGTCTATGTGTGTGAGAGCAGAGTTCAATTCGCTCACCAGTGGAGGAGACGTGATTTGTGGGTGAAGGAGATTGCCATCAAGAGAGACTAGAGATTTCCCATCAGTGAAATCTGGAGCCATCTATTGGAGTCATTGTTGAGGGAGATTGAGTGAGAGGTGTCGTTGAAATATGGATCCATCTTCATTCCCTTCTCTCGCTTCAAGTGATCAGTGATCATTGAATCCAGTGGCCTCCTTCGTCCATGGAGAATACTTCTTTCTGGACGAGAGTTGCTGTACAAAAATATCTGAATTAATTTTGAAGAGTCAACGAAATTTATAACCAATATGTGCCTCTGACTATTTTGGTCCTAATTTATTAACTGTTTCGGTTCTGGAATGAGTTCGAAGAAAAATTGTGTGAAAGGAGTGTGTTGGTTGTAATTTAAAGTTGTGATTTAAATCTACAGTTATTCGGAAGTGTGGTGAGCCCTAAGTCCAAACCATAAGTTATTGGTTCAACTTCCTGTTTTTTTTTTAAAGAAAGTGATAGGGTACATGAAAACTTGACCTTCGTGGAAGTGTGTTGAAATGTGTGTAATATTGGTGAAAAGAGAAGAGTGTGTTAGACGAGTTTTTTTTACCGGATGCCTTTCACTTGTAAAGAATCACTGAAGAATCTATCGGTGAAGTCAGTTGCTTGGAGGTCAAAGAATCTCAAACATCGTTGCTCACCTACGTGGAGTGCCAAAGTGGTATCACTTTCGCTGCTACTGGAGGTCTTTGGAGATGATTCTCAACAACAATAGTGTGCGGTGAGCGTGGATCTACTGCTAGCATCATCACTGTGATGCATGAATCTCATCGAGAGATCATCGTTTCTGATCTTGATTCCGGTGGGATTGTGAAAGTCATGAGGAGAAAGTGTTGGGAGAGAAATTTTAATCCGTGTGCACATTATGAAGGAAATCTTGCGTCACAAGAAAGACAACAACCTACAATTTTGATGAAGAAGCGACCTGAGTTACTGTTTGAACAAGATGATGTAGATTCTCCCATTGTCAAGAGGAACCGTTGAAATCTCATGCTTCTTGGAGCTTTATCACGATTTCATCTGTTCATTGAAATTATTCAATCCTCGACCTGGATCACCAACCCTATTGGAGATATCATCGAGGTTAGAGATGAATTGCATCGGATGCTAATTTCACAAATAATTTGCACAGTGGGGTTTTCAGGTTGACTTAGTGTTTGTTCGAAAGCACTCTGATGTTATGGTGAAATATTTCATCATTCCGACTATAGCGTGATGTCATTCCAGTTCTAGAGCGATGGTTTAACTGAATTGTGATATTTTAATTTATTTTGGGTCTGAAAAGTTGCATGGAGGTGTTATAGCAAAGTGAGGCGTACATTCCCATTCCAGGTCTGAAAAGTTGCATGGAGGTGTTATAGCAAAGTGAGGCGTACATTCCCATTCCATGGGAGTCACGCAACCTCCAAAAAGAAGAATGCACCATGGTTAAGGAAAATTAGACAATTCCGAAAAGAGCTGAAACAGATGAGGAGAAAGAATCACCACGAAGAGTCATTGTATTTTGCATATCAGTATGATGTGTTTCTAGTTGCAGATGAAAAACCTATGTTTGAGGATCAGAATGCATGATTGGACTAGATCAATGAATACCATGAAGAAATCAATGAAGAATTCGATGAAGTATATAAAATATTGATGCCAAATTTGTCATTCTTCTCAAGTATAAATTATGAACCTTGGGCAACTAAAATGAAAAAATTACTATGGTTAGTAGATTTATTGCATCATGATCATGAAGGTTTTGTCAATTTCTATGATAAGAGAAGAGGTACAATAGCATTACAACTTATTATATCAAGAGTGGATGAAAACATTTTGTCTAGTATTTTGCGTGACTTTGGTGAAATACCTAGTGCAAAAATATTTTGGGATATTCTTGAAATGAACAAGTGGAGTGAGAATGTTGAAGTTCATGATGACATTTTTGTTGAAAATTATGATAGTTGTGAAAGCTTTGTAACTAAAATAGCCACTGAAAATGGTAGCATTGAAATTGCAATGATTAATGAAGAAAGTGTGTCTGACAGTAAAGTCGCATGTCATTGTAAGGAAATTCCCTATGAAAGAATATTTAGTGATTTGGTGAATTCAAATGATATTGATAATGGATATGAATATGTAACTGTTGATGAACCCCTATGTGAATCTTTAGTAAATTTAGTCAAATTTGATAAAAATTATTCATTTCATGAAGAGTGGTCAATTTTGTTGCATGAGAAACATCTTATTGATGAGTTGTTGTTTGGTGAGAATAAAATCTCATTTGCATACACAAACCAAGTGAAAGACAATCTAATAGAGCCTGGTAAAGAGGTTGAAGACATGAAACAACTAGCTGTGATAGCAGTTGAAGCTGAAAATGAATATTTTTATGCAACGGGCAAGGAAGAAAGACGAAGAAAGGAAATCTCTTTTAGAAGAGAAAAATGAAAAGAACGAGTATGGTTCTTCCTATGATTTTTCATATGATTGTAACAATGTTTTTGAGTTTGCAGGTTTACAAGACAACAATTCATTTTGAATAATGTATGATTATGAAGAAAACATGGAAGAGAATGAAGCTATTGATGAAGAAAATATTGAGTCAATTTTTATGGTGTGGAGCCCAAAATAAATCAGGTATTATTATGAATTGATGTTGCAATAGTCCATTGAGAAAGACATTTATTATTGTATCCAGAAACGGAAGCAACCCACTGAAGAGAAATTGGAAGAATTTGCAAGCATTAAAGACAAACACTTCCAAGAACCTACAAAAGTATTGAGGACAAAGAACAATAGGCAGCCGCCAAGTTCCAAAATGAAGAAGAACAAAGCCAATAAGACATTGAAGCATAAAAAAGTCAAGATGAAACATATTTGGAGCATCAATCCAAGGAAGAAGCTCCATCTCCATCAATATCTCACAACAAGAAAGGTCAAGATGAAATTGTTAGAGTCAAGTTATAACCCTAGCTGAGACTAAGACCAACATACATGTTACCTATGTTAGGCATTTGTATTGTAGACAAACCATTTCTATATTAAAGGGGAGACTTAGAAATAATGGAGATTAGTTACGGTGATTAGTTGAGTTTGGCTCCAACCGTTTCAAACCATTTATAAATTGTATGTCATCATATATATATATATATATATATATATATATATATATATGTTGTAATTCTCTTTGACTAATTGAACAAAGTGTGGCTTTGCTTCTACGGCCTCCATGTGTTGTCTAGCCCGTGGAGTCAGTTCTCATCCTCTCGTTTCTTCAGTATAACCAACAACCAGGGTCCAACGAGACAATTATGAGGAGGCTACAAACTTCTATGCTACCATCTTGTCGTGCTTCCGTGAGAATATGGACGACGACAAAGGGGAAATTCAGCTGGAGAGAACCTTGACTACTGATCAGGAGGTAGTTGGTGTCACCATAAACTGGGTTCGAGATGTAGGTAGTACTCATGCTTGGGAGAAAAAATATTGGAAAAAAGTGGGTTGTATTGGCACATCAAGACCCCCCTGTGCTAAATGTTGCAGACTAGAGAAGACTCCCAGAATAATATTCAACTACAACTTGACGACCTACACCTACTTCTAAGGGAGGCTCTCTCTCATCTTCCACCCTCCAGCACAATCATGATTGCTTACACACCAAAGAGAACGACCAAGTCTACTCCTGAGAAGCCTCAGACGAGACCAGAGCTCCTCTATCCTCATAATATGCATGTACCTTTGTTTAAATTTTGAATGAATAGCATAACAAGAGACAATAATGGAGTCACCTCCTTCCTCTAGCTCTTCTATTATATTGTTTCTCTAACTTTTAAATCTCTTTTTAAAAATTTATATATGTATGTTGCTTTGATAAGATAACATAATTTTAACTATGTACT
>JASDQU010013642.1:34088-48226 GCA_032191745.1 Picea mariana | reverse complement strand
TTAAGTATATAAGTATTAAAAAAAATCATACAAATTTAAAAAAAAATCATAAAAAAAATAAAATAATAGAGGAAAGTATTTAGGTTATCAATTTTAAGTATATAAGTATTAAAAAAAATCATACAAATTTAAAAAAAAATCATAAAAAAAAATAAAATAATAGAGGAAAGTATTTAGGTTATCAACTCTTGCTGCTCTAAGGAAAAACGTTAATTTAGATACAGAAAGATATGTAAAAATAATGATGATAATTTTCCATTTTTCATATATCAAAATCATAATATGGAATTGAATTATTAATATATTTTTTTTTATAATTAAACAATTTTTAAGGTTGAAAATTACCAAAACAATTCTTATTTCAATGTTAATATTTTTTTTTATAAATATTTTTTTTTAAAGTATATAGAATGTAGGTATTAAAAAAGAAATCATATAAATTAAAAAAAAAAAAAATCATATAAATTTTAAAAAAAGAATTCATAAAAAATGTAATAGAGTAAAGTATCTAGGTTATCAACTCTCGTTGATGTAAGAAAATACGTTAATTTAGATAAAAAAAAGGTACGTAGAAATAATGATGATATTTTTACATTTTCATTATATCAAAATAATAATATGAAATTGAATAATTTAGGAGGTTGAAAATAACCCAAAAAAATATTATTTCATTGTTAATAATTTATTATTCTATAAATAATGATCTTTTTAATAAGTATATAGCATATAAATATTTTAATAAGTATATAGCATATAAATATTAGAAAAAAAATTATATAAATTAAAAAAAAAAATCATAAAAAATTAATAGAGGAAAGTGTTTAGGTTATCAATTCTTTTAGTTTTAAAGAAAAACAATTCCAAGGATTTATGCATCTAATCAATAATTTTCTCAAAATGAAAATTTGCAAATCTAAGTATTTGAAATTCATCTTTCATAGTATTCTTTTTCTATAACTAATAAGTATATAGCATATAAATATTAGAAAAGAAATTATATAAATTAAAAAAAAATCATAAAAAATTAATAGAAGAAAGTGTCTAGGTTATCAACTCTTTTAGTTTTAAAGAAAAACAATTCCAAGAATTTATGCATCTAATCAACGTTTTTTCTCAAAATGAAAATTTGCAAATCTAAGTCTTTGAAATTCATCTTTCATGGTATCCTCTTTCTATAACTAGAGTGTATACTAATCTTTCCTTCTTTTGATATCTTCCTTCTTACTTCCTCTCATATTAACTCTTGGCTTCTAGAAACTAATGTATATATTTTAACGATGTGGTGGGTAATATAGAAAGAAAACATATTGAATATGGTGTAAGAGGATAATATATGGTGGGTAATATAGAAGGAAAATAATTTGGGTATAGTATAAGAAGATAAGAGATGGTTTGAGGGAAATTGTAAAGTTGTATGTATTTATGGAGAGATTTTCATGGGATAACATGCAATCATCTTTAGTGAGTGTGCAATGGTTAGTATGAGATTTATTCTTAGTGAATCATGAAAATTGGTAAGGAATACTTAGAATCAAGGTTGATAAGGGTTACATCACACAAAAGTGTGCGATGGAAATGAGGGTCAATAACAAAGGTGAAAACACATTCTTGCAATGCTAACAAAGATTGAGAATCTATTTTTTATCCAACCAAGATAATATGGGTGGGTTGAAGATTGAGTTTCAAAGCTATGGCCTTCACAAGGGTAGTTGAACTAATTTTCTTTTTTTATTTTTCATTATCTGTAATTAGTTGAACCATGTGATTTTAAATATGTTAAATGTGAGAATATGTCATTGTACGCATTGAAGAAGTTGAAGGATATATCATAAGTACAAGCTATAGATCTAGTTAAGTGTAATTATCCACATCAATCATGTCGTCATGAGGTGCACTATATATGGCTAGCTCAAAGAGTAAAGTTGTAGCAGAGCATTTGTGGTGAAGTGCATAGAAACCTACTCTATTGTGAAAGATCATTGTGTTGGCCAATGTGTGGTGGGGAAGGTAGTTGAATTGAGAGATAGTTGATATTAAGAATAAATTGAAATAAATATCTTACCCAAATTATTTCCAGTGGCAAGAGCAGTTTGGAAAACCAAAGAAAGAGACATATTATGGACTAGGGTGACTGAACATTATCTATATAAAGTGATAACCTAGAATTAAAATATAATAACTAAATGTTCGAGATCTAAAATGGATAGTTACATTTGGAGTTTACATAAGATCTCAATATATTGGTGCATCATCTAGATAGAAAATCTCTACAATTAGAGCCACATTATCCATAATTATTTAGTACATCCAGTAATATAGAACCGCTCATGAAAAGATGTGCATAAATCATTCCAACCAGTTAAGACATGAGTAGTGTGATTCTTTGTCTCATCCTTAATTTCTAAAAAAATGAAGTATTTGGGATCCAAGTATGTTGGTTATTTTCCCACTATCTCCACCATCCTTCGAAGTGAGAAGATAAGAAAGTGATCTTATCATATTCTAATGGTTCAATTTTATGTTTAAAATAGTAGAAAAGGAAAGAGATATGAGAAGATAAGAAAGTGATCTTATCATATTTTACTGGTTCAATTTTATGCTTGAAATAGTAGGAAAGGAAAGAGGTATAATATATGCACCCACTTGTTCCCCATCAAATATACCATCAAACTAGGGAAGAGTTATTTTAGTGTCCCGATGAAGACTAGAGGAGGGCACTGATGTGAGACTACAAATATTCATATCTAGGTTTATTAACGAATTGCACAGTTTAATTCACTCCTACTTAATGAGCGTTAGCCCACAAATCGTAAAAGACATTGTTTCTTGTTATATATTTTCTATTGATACATGATATAGAAGGAATTGTTTACTTTGTACAAATTAAAACCAAAACCTATGATACCAATCGATACAAAATTAAAAAACCTAAAAGATAAAATTAAATAAAAAATTTACTATTATATTGTTTATAATTCATTATATTTTTAATATTTTTTTATTTTATTTAAAATCACTTAAATATATATAAATTAAAAAAATTGTAATTATTTTTTATTTTAATATATATTATGACTAACCATTTATTAATAACTAATCATTAAACAATTTTTAATAACAATTCCCATTATTATTCCCACTTCATCTGCTTTCTATTTACTATTATAAAAATTGTGTTGCTCATGTAAAAGAAAAGAGACGTTATAACACACCGACCCCCTAAGTATCTTTTTTAAGGGATGTGATATTGTAATTATAATTTTTCTTAGTTATCTCAATATCCTATGTGAAGCTTCACTGCCTCATGCTCATCAAGAGCCCTCCAACGATGGTCGTTTTGTTCAAAACTAAGTCCTAGATCGAAAATCATGGCCTTTCTAAAGTTTCTTGGTCTTTGACCTATCTAATCCACGTGACACCTTGGCATATTCATTGTTCACGATCACGACTATGTTACACCTGCATGATGCATGTGAAATCCTTCCATCAAATGAGTCTGCTCCATGTAGAACCATCAGAGTCATCACTTAGATTATTTACTAGTACTTTCATGACTTACCTATGACAAATGGTATTAGAGCCATAAATCCATTTTCAAGACGGGTATGATAACAGACCATTTGCTCTGTTAAGTTTATTTTAGCGCTGTTATATGATAAAGTGTGTTAATAAAGAATCCAGAGACGTATCAAGAGTCTTGGGCCTTTGAAAGACAAGGTTTCCACTCTTGCGACTCACTTTGAAGCCGTATCAGAAGTCTCGGGCCTTTGAAAGACAAGGTTTCCACTTCTGCAACTTCCTTACAGAGTTACTAGTTTCTGCCTGAGCAGTCGGCCAGGAGCCTATCTGAAATCTTCTTTCTCCGAAACAAAAGACTAAGATTAAACGCCCTGCGTTTCTGTGCAGTTATAGTAATCTCTCTTATTTAAAACAAATGGATTCTTCTTCAGTGTGTTTTAGATCTGTACAAAATTGTATAGAAAGCTCTGCATCTACTTCTGAGTCTCAGCTATGTTTAATGATTCATTATATACCTACTATAGAGACTCTAGATCCAAGAATACAAGATATTTATAAAGGTATGAGACCCCCTGGAACACCAAATATGGGCTGGGATACATTGAGCAATGTGATCAGGTTATTCCTGATTGCAGATTTTCAAACCCTTCACCTGAAAATATGCAAAGGCCTTCTATAGATGAAATACACAATTTTCATTCTGTTATGAAAGGGTGTCAGAAGGGATCTATCGAACAAGCTTGGATCAAAATATTACTAAACTGGGATTTATTTACAAATCTTGAAACAAATGACTTCAATGTTTCTACTTCTGATGAAGAAAAAGAAAAACTGTCAAAACTTTGGCAGACTTATATGACAGAAAACGATACTTGGATTTCCTTCTATGAATGGAGGAAACTAAATCTGAAAATTGAAGTCCAGATGATGGGAGAAAGTTCTGAAACTCTTCCAAAACATAAGTGGAAAAGTATTGAAGGTCAAACTGTAGAATCCAATTCCACTTTTCCCCCTTTCAAGGGCATTGTCCTTGAAGACAATAATAGACAAGTAAAAGAAATTCCTTTACTACTTTGTGAAGAAGTTATTTATCTTTCTGGTATTGATAAAAGAGTTCAGTCCGTAGTAGAAAAAATAAACTGGAACAATACTGCTTTGAGAGGCATGGCCACTCATACATTTGTGACAAATGACTATGCTAGGAAAGGACAAATTATAGATCTACAAGTCTCTACAAATACTACAGTCCATTATGTCAATAAAATTTAGGACAAAGTCACAGATGTCAACGATAAATTAGACTCCACTTTATCGGAGATATCTTCTAAATTCAGGGATTCTTTAAGAAACCATGAAGAGTTAATGGAAGGACTAGGAGAAGCCTTCTCTAAAATGGGAAAGTCATTATCAGAAATGAAGCAAAAGGATAGTGTCCTTGACAAACCTATCCCTGATCCCTTTATCCTTCCAAATCCTTCTATTTCAATTTTGTCTCCTGCATATAAACCAAATGAGACAAAAATACAAGAGAAATTTCCTCATCATTTTCCCCCAGAAGAAGATGTCCCAGAATCATCCTTAGAAGAGAATCTCTCACTGGTATCCATCCAACAACCTGCTTATGAAAACCTTCCACACCATACAAGTAGACCTCCAACACCAGATTTACTGGGAAAAGGAAAACTACCCGAGAGCCAAACATTTGTTGAAGACTGGTTCCAAGAATGGAACATTGACAGTTTGTGTATTGAAAAAATTAGACAAATGATTAATTGAATTTATGTTTCATACAAAGTAATGTGCATGAAAGGAAAAATAGAATTTGAAGCATGCAAGTCACTTATCCAATGCTTCACTGGAACATTGAGCAAATGGTGGGAAGTAATCTCTTCCCCAATTATGATTGCAAAAATGGAGGCAGAAGTCCTCAGAGATGAGCAGGGAGGCATATTCTATCACACTGATGGAACTTCTCATAATAATATGATAGGAGCCCTAACCACTGCAATTCTTGAACATTGGTGTGGTACTGAATCTGAATTGGCAGACAAGCATGAGTTAATCCTGATGAATATGAAATGTAGAAAGATGTCTGAATATGAAGAATTCCATAAGGATTGGACTCAAAGACTTTTTGAAGTTCAAGACAGACAAAATCTTCTCTGGAAACAAGTTTACTTAGCAGACATACCTAGTAAATTTGTTGAATATTTAAAGATGCAGGAAGTTTTCAAACTTCCTTACGAGATGTACACATGGGGAGAGATTTATTCTCTCATTACTAAAGCTTTGATTGGATTATGTGTAAATATGAAAGTTCACAACTCTGTATATAAATTGTCACATTTTCCAGATCAGAAATCTATCTGTGAAAAATATGGCCTATACATTGCAGATCTTGTTAGAAAGAAAAGGAAAAAGAAAAAGGAATTCAAAGAAAAGAAAAAAGAAAAGTACAAATATAGGTACAGACCTAGAACACATTACTATGAGCTTGAGGATATTAAATTAAAATCTCAGTCCCACTAGGCTAGACAACAAGTACAATGTTGGATATGTGGAAAGGTTGGGCATATTGCACATAATTGTCCAGAAAAGAAGGCATCTAGAATTCAAAAGGAAAATATTCTGAGCAGAAAGCCAAAGAAGCCCAGGCCAGTAAACAATTAGCCTTGAAACTACATTGTAACAGATGTGGGGCAAATGATCATGAAACAAATCAGTGCCCATACCATCCTTTCCCAAAAAGAGAAGAAGTACATCTTCTACAATAGGGATGTTGCCCAGAATCTACTAGCACCTCTGAATTTGATTTTAGCTCAGAAGAAGAAATCTTGATGAACCAAGATTACAGTTGTAAAAATCCAAATTTTTGCTCCTGCCAAGATAGCTCAGAAAGTTTTGAATCTGAATCAGAACCAAAGTTTCAACAAAAAATAAAGGTTTGTATGTTTCATATTACAGGAGATCAAGAAGCACAAATGTTAGCCCAAATTAAAGCTTTACCAGAAGGTGATATGAAAAATTCGCTTCTTGAAACTTTTTTGAAGATGGTGAAAATAGAACAAAGGTTAAAGACTGTTGAATCCTCCAAAAGAGAACCTTTATTTCTAGAAGCCTCTTTTGATAAAAATACAAAAACTTTTATCAAATATAATAAAGAAGCAAAGCTGCAAAATACTTCAGTCATAGATCTAGCCAAATAAATGCTTCTTTTGAGAAAAGAGGTTACTGAATTAAAAGAAAAAATTGGAAAAATGGAAGAAGAAGCTAAATACAACTTCAAAATAGATTATTGGGAAGACAAGAGATCAGAGAAATCATGGATCAATTGAATTCAAATCCCCCTCCCTTAGAGGATGCACCTTATAAAAAATACAAAAACAACAACCCATCTCCAAGGGCTAACAGTAATGAAGATCTTGCCCATACAATTCCAAAAATACCAGGTAAAGATCAAGTTAGAAATCAATTCTCAAGTTTTCCATCTCGATGCACTATTAGATACAGGTTCAGACATGAAATTAGTGCATAAAGACTTGATTCCCCATAAATACTTGTTTCCTAGTAGCTACTCTGCTATAGGCGTGGGAAATAAATCTACAGACATGGACTTTGAAATTCCCAAAGGAGTACTATTATTTGATGAGTATGCACTAGAAATGAAATTCCTCCTAACAGATTTACCAGTAGATTGTTCCTAGGAGCTCCATTCCTATCTGCAGTTGAGCCACATGGCTCGTGTCAAAACTCTAAAGGTGAACCAGGATATTTTATTACTTTACCAAGTATCAATGGTCACCCCCCAAAGAAAAAAAAAATTGTCTTTCATTACTGAATCACATGCTCAAATTGCTTATTGTTCATAGAATATGGTGGTAATAAATACTTGGGATGATTACAGAAATGCCCCAATCACTGAATATCTAGATGATAATACCAACTGGGAAACATACAAAGAAAATCGAGTGCCTCAATGGCAGTTAAGATGGTCAGACGGAGTAGAGTTTGGGCTACCAGGCTTTTCAAGAAATACTAGCATATATGTTATTCCTCCACAACATGTGATAGGACAAATGCACCAAGCATCCACTATTGCATCACGACAAAAGCTAGTAGAAATGGGAGACCTAACTAGAATCAGATCTGCAAACAGGAATTGGTTCTGCCAACAGACCCAAACATGGAATCAAACCCCAGCTTGGAACTTCTTCCAAATTAACAGAATGAGAGATTTATAGTCTTGGCCACATCAAGATCCAAATGAAAGATTATTTGAAATTAATTACTTTCAATATAAAGCAATGTGGGATAATGTCTATTTATGGACTGACAGGTATAGATATTATTATTGCATGATCAGATTTGTTGTTGAGTTCATCTCATTCCCTAAACCTGATTGGCTCTTAGACTGGTGGAAAAAGTTTGGATTAAATCCAAGTTCTATACATCCAGACGTCATCGACACTGCAAGAATGTTCCTGTTTCCACACCAGAGATTCCCAGAAAAATGTTCATATTCTCAAACACTTTTCTGAAAATGACTATAAAATGTTTTTTGTCAGAGAAAGACATCCATGGGTCATGAGGACAAGGTATGTTTTACAACAAGACGAAGATAGTGATGAAGATCCTGAAATGTACCACGAAATATATACTCAACATTGGGACCCAGATCACTTTCGACATTTTCATGACCAACCAATGGAATAATGGCATAGGTCCTATTGCCCAACAGATGGTGGCAGTCGATTTCCATGGGTTGACGATACCAACCTCCACAATGTAATTATTCATGTCTAAATGGCCGACAATGGTGTCATTCGGGTTTAGTGGGTTGTCATAACCAATATCCACTTTGTAATAATAAGCACCTCATTGTAATAATAGGTATCTTAGAAACTTGGAGCACTTCTCCAACCTCTGGCATGGTTTGACCTGCATTTCCAAGATTCCTACATACGTGTCCTCTTTTTTTTGTCTTCTGGTCGGGGAATCTTGCATGAATACCCCGTTAGATCTACTTTTATATCTACTTTTCCTTAGTGGAGAATAAAACTTTGATTTGGTCAGAAGAATCTTGCATGATTACTACCGCTAAATCTATAAAGAAGATTTTATGAAAGACATGTAGGGTTTGATATCATGTCCAGTCTTATCTTGGAAATGATTCCCTTCTCCAAAAATTTGTATATAAGGAGAAGAGGAGCTCATTCTCAAGTAGGCAATTCATAGTCAGTCAATTAGTCTTCTAGATGATAATACCAACTGGGAAACATACAAAGAAAACTGGGTGCCTCAATGGCAGTTAAGATGGTCAGAAGGAGTAGGGTTTGGGCTACCAGGGTTTTCAAGAAATACTAGCATACATGTTATTCCCCCACAACATGTGATAGGACAGATGCACCAAGCATCCACTATTGCATCACGACAAAATCTAGTAGAAATGGGAGACCTGACTAGAATCAGATCTGCAAATAGGAATTGGTTCTGCCAACAGACCCAAACATGGAATCAAACCCCAGCTTGGAACTTCTTCCAAATTAACAGAATGAGAGATTTACAGTCTTGGACACATCAAGATCCAAATGAAATATTATTTGAAAGTAATTACTTTCAATATAAAGCAATGTGGGATAATGTTTGTTTATGGACTGACAGGTATAGATATTATTATTGCATGACTAGATTTGTTTTTCAGTTCATCTCATTCCCTGAACGAGATTGGCTCTTAGACTGGTGGAAAAATTTTGGATTAAATCCAAGTTCTATACATCCAGACGTCATCGACACTGCAAGAATGTTCCTGTTTCCACACCAGAGATTCCCAGAAAATGTTCATATTCTCGAACACTTTTCTGAAAATGACTATAAAATGTTTTTTGTTAGAGAAAGACATCCATGGGTCATCAGGACAAGGTATGTTTTACAACAAGACGAAGATAGCGATGAAGATCCTGAAATGTACTGCGAAATATATACTCAACATTGGGACCCAGATCGCTTTCGACATTTTCATGACCAACCAATGGAATAATGGCACAGGTCCTATTGCCCGACAGATGGTGGCAGTTGGTTTCCATGGGTTGACGATACCAACCTCCACAGTGTAATTATTCATGTCTAAATGGTCGACAGTGGTGTCATTCGGGTTTAGTGGGTTGCCGTAACCAATATCCACTTTGTAATAATAAGCACCTCATTGTAATAATAGATATCTTGGAAACTTGGAGCACTTCTCCAACCTCTGGCGTGGTTTGACCTGCATTTCCAAGATTCCTACATACGTGTCCCATTTTATTTTTCTTCTGGTCGGGGAATCTTGCATGATTACCCCGTCAAATCTACTTTTATATCTACTTTTTCTTAGTGGAGAATAAAACTTTGATTTGGTCGGAAGAATCTTGCATGATTACTACCGCCAAATATATAAAGAAGATTTTATGAAAGACATGTAGGGTCCGATATCATGTCTAGTCTTATCTTCAAAATGATTCCCTTCTCAAAAAATTTGTATATAAGGAGAAGAGGAGCTCATTCTCAAGGAGGCAATTCATAGTCAGTTAGTCTTCTAAGGTCCCTTCTGTCCGAGCTTTGAGTCATTCTGTGTGTATGCAATTCTGCATAAGTCTGTAAGTGTGTTGTGAGTAAGAGCATCTTGCTCTGAGCATCCTGCTCATTTGTAATACCTTGGCATCAGAGCTTTAAGCTCTCTGTTTTTAATAGAAAGACTTCCACAAGCATATTATGTTCTCTGAATATTGTCTCTGAATTGTGCGTATGTTATGATTCTCATTTCTACTTGCCTGTAATTGCAATCTATGTTCCTTGAACGATTATGTGCCAAAGTTCTCTCGAGAAGATAGATAAAGTTATCTCACCTTGGAGATAAGTTTCTCGGAAGGTAGTTGTGCCAAAGTTCTCTTAAGTCCTAAATAGCACCGGTAGTAAGTCTCGCTAGGCAAGGAGGCCGCTAAGGGAAGTTGTAGGTGTTGGGTTGTCTGAAGGTTCACTAGGAGTTGCTGAAAGGTTCACATAAGGCTTTATAGATTTGGCGGTAGTAATCGTGCAAGATTCTTCCGACCAAATCAAAGTTTTATTCTCCACCAAGGAAAAGTAGATATAAAAGTAGATCTGACGGGATAGTCATGCAAGATTCCCCGACCAGAAGACAAACAAAAGAGCACACGTATGTAGGAATCTTGGAAATGCGGGTCAAACCACACCATAGGTTGGAGAAGTGCTCCAAGTTTCCAAGATACCTATTATTACAATGAGGTGCTTATTATTACAAAGTGGATATTGGTTACGACAACCCACTAAACCCGAATGACACCACTGTTGGCCATTTAAATATGAATAATTACACTGTGGAGGTTGGTATCATCAACCCACGGAAACCGACTACCACCATCTGTCGGGCAATAGGACCCATGCCATTATTCCATTGGTTGGTCATGAAAATGTTGAAAGCGATCTCAGTCCCAATGTTGCGTATATATTTCGCGGTACATTTTAGGATCTTCATCGCTATCTTCATCTTGTTGTAAAACATACCTTGTCCTGATGACCCATGGATGTCTTTCTCTGACAAAAAACATTTTATAGTCATTTTCAGAAAAGTGTTCGAGAATATGAACATTTTCTAGGAATCTCTGGTGTGGAAACATGAACATTCTTGCAGTGTCGATGACATCTGGATGTATACAACTTGGATTTAATCCAAACTTTTTCCACCAGTCTAAGAGCCAATCTAGTTCAGGGAATGAGATGAACTGAACAACAAATCTGATCATGCAATAATAATATCTATACCTGTCAGTCCATAAACAGACATTATCCCACATTGCTTTATATTGAAAGAAATTAATTTCAAATAATCTTTCATTTGGATCTTGATGTGGCCAAGACTGTAAATCTCTCATTTTGTTAATTTGGAAGAAGTTCCAAGCTGGGGTTTGATTCCATGTTTGGGTCTGTTTGCAGAACCAATTCCTGTTTGCAGATCTGATTCTAGTCAGGTCTCCCATTTCTACTAGCTTTTGTCGTGATGCAATAGTGGATGCTTGGTGCATCTGCTCTATCACATGTTGTGGAGGAATAACATGTATGCTAGTATTTCTTGAAAAGCCTAGTAGCCCAAACTCTACTCCTTCTGACCATCTTAACTACCATTAAGGCACCCAGTTTTCTTTGAATGTTTCTCAGTTGGTATTATCATCTAGATATTCAGTGACTGGGACATTTCTATAATCATCCCAAGTATTTATTACCACCATATTCTTTGAACAATAAGCAATTTGAGCATGTGATTCAGAAATGAAAGACAAAAAAAATTTCTTTGGGGGATGACCATTGATACTTGGTAAAGTAATAAAATATCCTGGTTCACCTTTAGAGTTTTGACACGAGCCATGTGGCTCAACTGCAGATAGGAATGGAGTTCCTAGGATACAATCTACTGGTAAATCTGTTAGGAGGAATTTGATTCCTAGTGCATACTCATCAAATAATAGTCCTCCTTTGGGAATTTCAACGTCCATATCTATAGATTTATTTCCCAAGCCTATAGCAGAGTAGCTACTAGAAAACCAGTATTTATGGGGGATCAAGTCTTTATGCATTAAGTTCATGTCTGAACCTGTATCTAATAGTGCATTGAGATGGAAAACTTGAGAATTGATTTCTAACTTGATCTTTACCTGGTATTTTTGGAATCGTATGGGCAAGATCTTCATTGTTGTTAGCCCTTGGAGATGGGCTGTTGTTTTTGGATTTTCATAAGGTGCATCCTCTAAGGGAGGGGGTTTTGAATTCAGTTGATCGTTGATTTCTCTGATCTCTTGTCTTGCCCAAGAATCTATTTTGAAGTTGTATTCGGCTTCTTCTTCCATTTTTCTGATTTTTTCTTTTAATTCAGTAACCTCTTTTCTCAAAAGAATAATTTCTTTGGATAGATCTGTGATTGAAGTATTTTGCAGCTTTGCTTCTTTATTATATTTGATAAAAGTTTTTTTATTTTTATCAAAAGAGGCTTCTAGAAATAAAGGTTCTCTTTTGGAGGATTCAACAGTCTTTGACCTTTGTTCTGTTCTGACTGTCTTCAAAAAAGTTTCAAGAAGTGAATTTTTCATATCACCTTCTGGTAAATCTTTTATTTGGGCTAACATCTATGCTTCTTGATCTCATGTATTATGAAACATACAAACCTTTATTTTTTGTTGAAAATTTGGTTCTGATTTGGATTCAGAACTTTCTGAGCTATTTTGGCAGGAGCAAAAATTTGGATTTTTACCACTGCAATCTTGGTTCATCAAGATTTATTCTTCTGAGCTATAATAAAATTCAGAGGTGCTAGAAGATTTTGAGCAACATCCATGTTGTAGAAGATGTACTTTTTCTCTTTTTGGGAAAGGATGGTATGGGCACTGATTTGTTTCATGATCATTTGCCCCACATCTGTTACAATGTAGTTTCAAGGCTAATTGTTTACTGGCCTGGGCTTCTTTGGCTTTCTGCTCAGAATATTTGACTTTTGACATTCTAGATGAATTGTTTTCTAGACAATTATGTGCAATATGCCCAACCTTTCCACATATCCAACACTGTACGTGCTATCTAGCCTAGTGGGAATGGGATTTTAATTTAATATCCTTAGGCTCATAGTAATGTGTTCTAGGTCTGTACCTATATTTGTACTTTTCTTTTTTCTTTTCTTTGAATTCCTTTTTCTTTTTCCTTTTCTTTCTAACGGGATCTGCAATGTATAGACCATATTTTTCACAGATAGATTTCTGATCTGGAAAATGTGATAATTTATATACAGAGTTGTGAACTTTCATATCTACACATAATCCAATCAAATCTTTAGTAATGAGAGAATAAATCTCTCCCCATGTGTATATCTCGTAAGGAAGTTTGAAAACTTCCTGCATCTTTAAATATTCAACAAATTTACCAGGTATGGATGCTAAGTAAACTTGTTTCCAGAGAAGATTTTGGTTGTCTTGAACTTCAAAAATTCTTTGAGTCCAATCCTTATGGAATTCTTCATATTCAGACATCTTTCTGCATTTCATATTCATCAGGATTAACTCATGCTTGTCTGCCAATTCAGATTCAGTACTACACCAATGTTCAAGAATTGCAGTGGTTAGGGCTCCTATCATATTATTATGAGGAGTTCCATCAGTGTGATAGACTATGTCTCCCTGTTCATCTCTGAGGATTTCTGCCTCCATTTTTGCAATCATAATTGGGGAAGAGATTACTTCCCACCATCTGCTCAATGTTCCAGTGAAGCATTGGATAATTGACTTGCATGCTTCAACTTCTGTTTTTCCTTTCATGCACATTACTTTGTATGAAACATACATTCCATCAATCATTTGTCTAATTTGTGCAATAGACAAACTGTCAATGTTAAATTATTGGAACCAGTCTTCAGCAAATGTTTGGCTCTCGGGTAGTTTTTCTTTTACCAGTAAATCTGGTGCTGGATGTCTGCTTGTATGGTGTGGAAGGTTTTCATAAGCAGGTTGTTGGATGGATACCAGTGAGAGATTCTCTTTTGAGGATGATTCTGGGACATCTTCTTCTGGGGGAAAATGTTGAGGAAA
>JASDQU010013642.1:18178-34068 GCA_032191745.1 Picea mariana | reverse complement strand
CTGGTGCTGGATGTCTGCTTGTATGGTGTGGAAGGTTTTCATAAGCAGGTTGTTGGATGGATACCAGTGAGAGATTCTCTTTTGAGGATGATTCTGGGACATCTTCTTCTGGGGGAAAATGTTGAGGAAATTTATTTTTTATTTTTGTCTCATTTGGTTTATATACAGGAGACAAAATTGAAATAGAAGGATTTGGAAGGATAAAGGGATCAGGGATAGGTTTGTCAGGGACACTTTCCTTTTGCTTCATTTATGATAATGACTTTCCCATTTTAGAGAAGGCTTCTCTTAGTCCTTCCATTAACTCTTCATGGTTTCTTAATGACTCCCTGGATTTAGAAGATATCTCTGATAGAGTGGAGTCTAATTTATCGTTGACATATGTGACTTTGTCCTGAATTTTATTGATAGAATGGACTATAGTATTTGTAGAGACTTGTAGATCTCTAATTTTTCCTTTCCTGGCATAGTCATTTGTCACAGATGTATGAGTGGCCATGCCTCTCAAAGAATTATTGGTCCAACTTATTTGTTCTACTATGGACTGGACTCTTTTATCAATACCAGAAAGTTGAATAGCTTCTTCAGAAAGCAGTAAAGGAACTACTTTTACTTGTCTATTATTGTCTTCAAGGACAATTCCCTTGAAAGGGGGAAAAGTGGAATTGGATTCTATAGTTTGGCCTTCAATACTTTTCCACTTATGTTTTGGAAGAGTTTCAGAACTTTCTCCCATCATCTAGACTTCAATTTTCAGATTTTGTTTCCTCCATTCATAGAAGGAAATCCAAGTATTGTTTTCTATCATATAAGTCTACCAAAGTTTTGACAAGTTTTCTTTTTCTTCATCAGAAGTAGAAACATTGAAGTCATTTGTTTCAGGATTTGTAAATAAATCCCAGTTTAGTAATCTTTTGATCCAAGCTTCTTCGATAGATCCCTTTTGACACCCTTTCATAACAGAATGAAATTTGTGTGTTTCATCTATAGAAGGCCTTTGCATATTTTCAGGTAAAGGGTTTGAAAATCTGCAATTAGGAATAACTTGATCACATTGCTCAATGTATCCCAGCCCATATTTTGGTGTTCCAGGGGGTCTCATACCTTTATAAATATCTTGTATTCTTGGATCTAGAGTCTCTATAGTAGGCATATAATGAATCATTAAACATAGCTGAGACTCAGAAGTAGATGCAGAGCTTTCTATACAATTTTGTAAAGATCTAAAACATACTGAAGAAGAATCCGTTTGTTTTAAATAAGAGAGATTACTATAACTGCAAAGAAAAGCAGGGCATTTAATCTTAGTCTTTTGTTCCGAAGAAAGAAGATTTTAGATAGGCTCTTGGCCGACTGCTCAGGCAAAAACTAGTAACTCTATAAGGAAGTCACAGAAGTGGATACCTTGTCTTTCAAAGGCCCAAGATTTCTAATACAACTTCAAAGTGAGTCGCAAGAGTGGAAACCTTGTCTTTGAAAGCCCGAGACTCTAGATACGACTCTGGATTCTTTATTAACACACTTTATCATATAGAAGCGCTAAAATAAACTTAACAGAGCGAATGGTCTGTTATCATACCCATCTTGAAAATGGTTTTATGGCTCTGATACCATTTGTAAAATCAGGGCCTTCCTCCATCGGAGAATGAAGCTTGAAGATTGCTTGTCTCATGCATTTTTCCCCTTCTGCTACTTGACCTTCTGATTCGCTCTGTTAAGTTTATTTTATCTCTGCTATATGATAAAGTGTGTTAATAAAGAATCCAGAGCCGTATCAAGAGTCTCGGGCCTTCGAAAGACAAGGTTTCCACTCTTGCGACTCACTTTGAAGCTGTATCAGAATTCTCAGGCCTTTGAATGACAAGGTTTCCACTTCTGTGACTTCCTTATAGAGTTACTAGTTTCTGCCTGAGCAGTCGGCCAGGAGCCTATCTAAAATCTTCTTTCTCCGGAACAGAAGACTAAGATTAAACGCCCTGCTTTTCTGTGTAGTTATAGTAATCTCTCTTATTTAAAACAAATGGATTATTCTTCAGTATGTTTTAGATCTGGACAAAATTGTATAGAAAGCTCTGCATCTACTTCTGAGTCTTAGCTATGTTTAATGATTCATTATATGCCTACTATAGAGACTCTAGATCCAAGAATACAAGATATTTATAAAGGTATGAGACCCCATGGAACACCAAAATATGGGATGGGATACATTGAGCAATGTGAACAGGTTATTCCTGATTGCAGATTTTCAAACCCTTTACCTGAAAATATGCAAAGGCCTTGTATAGATGAAATACACAAATTTCATTCTGTTATGAAAGGGTGTTAGAAGGGATCTATCAAAGAAGCTTGGATCAAAAGATTACTAAACTAGGATTTATTTACAAATCCTTAAACAAATGACTTCAATGTTTCTACTTCTGATGAAGAAAAAGCAAAACTGTCAAAACTTTGGCAGAGTTATATGACAGAAAACAATACTTGGATTTCCTTCTATTAATGGAGGAAACTAAATCTAAAAATTGAAGTCCAGATGATGGGAGAAAGTTCTGAAACTCTTCCAAAACATAAGTGGAAAAGTATTGAAGGTCAAACTGTAGAATCCAATTCCACTTTTCCCCCTTTCAAGGGAATTGTCCTTGAAGACAATAATAGACAAGTAAAAGAAGCTCCTTTACTGCTTTCTGAAGAAGCTATTCAGCTTTCTGGTATTGATAAAAGAGTCCAGTCCATAGCAGAACAAATAAACTGGACCAATACTGCTTTGAGAGGCATGGCCACTCATACATTTGTGACAAATGACTATGCCAGGAAAGGACAAATTAGAGATCTACAAATCTCTACAAATACTATTGTCCATTCTGTCAATAAAATTCAGAACAAAGTCACAGATGTCAACGATAAATTAGACTCCACTCTATCGAAGATATCTTCTAAATCCAGGGAGTCTTTAAGAAACCATGAAGAGTTAATGGAAGGACTAGGAGAATCCTTCTCTAAAATGGGAAAGTCATTATCATAAATGAAGAAAAAGGATAGTGTCCTTGACAAACCTATCCCTAATCCCTTTATCCTTCCAAATCCTTCTATTTCAATTTTGTCTCCTGTATATAAACCAAATGAGACAAAAATACAAAAGAAATTTCCTCATCATTTTCCCCCAGAAGAAGATGTCCTAGAATCATCCTGAAAAGAGAATCTCTCACTGGTATCCATCCAACAACCTACTTATGAAAACATTCCACACCATACAAGCAGACCTCCAGCACCAGATTTACCAGGAAAAGGAAAACTGCCCGAGAGCCAAACATTTGCTGAAGATTGGTTCCAAGAATGGAACATTGATAGTTTGTCTATTGCACAAATTAGACAAATGATTGACCGAATGTATGTTTCATACAAAGTAATGTGCATGAAAGGAAAATCAAAAGTTGAAGCATGCAAGTCAATTATCTAATGCTTCACTGGAACATTGAGCAAATGGTGGGAAGTAATCTCTTCCCCAATTATGATTGCAAAAATGGAGGCAGAAGTCCTCAAAGATGAACAGAGAGACATAGTCTATCACACTGATGGAACTCCTCATAATAATATGATAGGAGTCCTAATCACTGCAATTCTTGAACATTGGTGTGGTACTGAATCTGAATTGGCAGACAAGCATGAGTTAATCCTGATGAATATGAAATGCAGAAAGATGTCTGAATATGAACAATTCCATAAGGATTGGACTCAAAGAATTTTTGAAGTTCAAAACAGCCAGAATCTTCTCTGGAAACAAGTTTACTTAGCAGCCATACCTAGTAAATTTGTTGAATATTTAAAGATGCAGGAAGTTTTCAAACTTCCTTACGAGATGTACACATGGGGAGAGATTTATTCTCTCATTACTAAAGCTTTGATTGGATTATGTGTAAATATGAAATTTCACAACTCTGTATATAAATTATCACATTCGCCGTATCAGAAATCTATCTGTGAAAAATATGGTCTATACATTATAGATCCTGTTAGAAAGAAAAGGAAAAAGAAAAAGGAATTCAAAGAAAAGAAAAAAGAAAAGTACAAATATAGGTAAAAACCTAGAACACATTACTATGAGCCCGAGGATATTAAATTAAAATCCCATTCCCACTAGGCTAGACAGTAAGTACAGTGTTGGATATGTGGAAAGGCTGGGCATATTGCACATAATTGTCCAGAAAACAAGGCATCTAGAATGTCAAAAGGCAAATATTCTGAGCAGAAATCCAAAGAAGCCCATAACAGTAAACAGTTAGCCTTGAAACTACACTGTAACAGATGTGGGGCAAATGATCATGAAACAAATCAGTGCCCATACCATCCTTTCCCAAAAAGAGAAGAAGTACATATTCTACAACAGAGATGTTGCTCAGAATCTACTAGCACCTCTGAATTTGATTATAGCTTAGAAGAAGAAATCTTGATGAACCAAGATTGCAGTTGTAAAAATCCAAATTTTTTCTCTTCCCAAGATGGCTCAAAAAGTTCTAAATTCGAATCAGAACCAAATTTTCAAAAAAAAATAAAGGTTTGTATGTTTCATAATACAGGAGATCAAGAAGCACAGATGTTAGCCCAAATCAAAGCTTTACCAAAAGGTGATATGAAAAATTCGCTTCTTGAAACTTTTTTGAAGACAGTCACAATAGAACAAAGATTAAAGACTGTTGAATCCTCCAAAAGAGAACCTTTATTTCTAGAAGCCTCTTTTGATAAAAATACAATTTTTTTTATCAAATATAATAAAGAAGCAAAGATGAAAAATACTTCAGTCATAGATCTAGCCAAAGAAATGCTTCTTTTGAGAAAAGAGGTTACTGAATTAAAAGAAAAAATCAGAAAAATGGAAGAAGAAGCTGAATATAGCTTCAAAATAGATTCTTGGGCAAGACAAGAAATCAGAGAAATCAGGGATCGATTGAATTCAAAACCCCCTCCCTTAGAGTATGCACCTTATGAAAATCCAAAAACAACAACCCATCTCCAAGGGCTAACAACAATGAAGATCTTGCCCATACAATTCCAAAAATACTAAGTAAAGATCAAGTTAGAAATCAATTATAAAGTTTTCCATCTCAATGCACTATTAGATACAGGTTCAGACATGAACTTAGTGCATAAAGACTTGATCCCCCATAAATACTGGTTTCCTAGTAGCTACTCTACTATAGGCTTGGGAAATAAATCTACAGACATGGACTTTGAAATTCCCAAAGGAGTACTATTATTTGATGAGTATGCACTAGGAATGAAATTCCTCCTAACAGATTTACCAGTAGATTGTATCCTAGGAACTCCGTTCCTATCTGCAGTTCAGCCACATGGCTCGTGTCAAAACTCTAAAGGTGAACCAGGATATTTTATTACTTTACCAAGTATCAATGGTCATCCCCCAAAGAAAAAAAAATTGTCTTTCATTTCCGAATCACATGCTCAAATTTCTTATTGTTCAAAGAATATGGTGGTAATAAATACTTGGGATGATTACAGAAATGTCCGAGTCAATGAATATCTAGATGATATTACCAACTGAGAAACATACAAAGAAAACTGGGTGCCTCAATGGCAGTTAAGATGGTCAGAAGGAGTAGAGTTTAGGCTACTAGGCTTTTCAAGAAATACTATCATACATGTTATTCCTCCACAACGTGTGATAGGACAGATGCACCAAGCATCCACTATTGCATCACGACAAAAACTAGTAGAAATGGGAGACCTAACTAGAATCAAATCTGCAAACAGGAATTGGTTCTGCCAACAGACCCAAACATGGAATCAAACCCCAGCTTGGAACTTCTTCCAAATTAACAGAATGAGAGATTTACAGTCTTGGTCACATTAAGATCCAAATGAAAGATTATTTGAAATTAATTACTTTTAATATAAAGCAATGTGGGATAATGTTTGTTTATGGACTAATAGGTATAGATATTATTATTGCATGATCAGATTTGTTGTTCAGTTCATCTCATTCCCTGAACCAGATTGGCTCTTAGACGAGTGGAAAAAGTTTGGATTAAATCCAAGTTCTATACATCCAGACGTCATCGACACTGCAAGAATGTTCCTGTTTCCACACCAGAGATTCCCAGAAAATGTATTCTCGAACACTTTTCTGAAAATGACTATAAAATGTTTTTTGTCAGAGAAAGACAACCATGGGTCATCAGGACAAGGTATGTTTTACAGCAAGACGAAGATAGCGATGAAGATCCTGAAATGTACCGCGAAATATATACTCAACATTGGGACCCAGATCGCTTTCGACATTTTCATGACCAACCAATGGAATAATGGCAAAGGTCCTATTGCTCGACAGATGGTGGCAGTCGGTTTCCGTGGGTTGACGATACCAACCTCCACAGTGTAATTATTCATGTCTAAATGGCCGACGGTGGTGTCATTCGAGTTTAGTGGGTTGCTGTAAGCAATATCCACTTTGTAATAATAAGCACCTCATTGTAATAATAGGTATCTTGGAAACTTGGAGCACTTTTCCAACCTCTGGCGTGGTTTGATCCACATTTCCAAGATTCCTACATACGTGTCCTCTTTTGTTTGTCTTCTTGTCGAGGAATCTTGCATGACTACCCCGTCAGATCTAGTTTTATATCTACTTTTCCTTAGTGGAGAATAAAACTTTGATTTGGTCGGAAGAATCTTGCACGATTACTACCGCCAAATCTATAAAGAAGATTTTATGAAAGACATGTAGGGTCCGATATCATGTCCAGGCTTATCTTCGAAATGATTTATTTCTCCAAACATTTGTATATAAAGAGAAGAGGAGCTCATTCTCAAGGAGACAATTCATAGTCAATGAGTCAGTCTTCTAAGCTCCCTTCTGTCCGAGCTTTGAGTCATTCTGTGTGTATGCAATTCTGCATAAGTCTGTAAGTGTATTGTGAGTAAGAGCATCCTGCTCATTTGTAATACCTTGGCATCATATTCCCCTTAAATGCCATTCGTTCGGATATAAAAAAATTAATATCGTATCCTTACTCTGAGATAGGAGAATCGAGGAATATACCCTTCTCCTTAATGGACGATTGTGGGTGTAAATCACAATATCCCGATAAACAATTGAGATTGATTCAGAGCTTAAGGTTTTCTTGCGAGGTATACTCCACTCGACTCATCCACCTTTGGGTAAGTGACACTCGTCACTTTAACTCACAGTGTCTTTCTAGCAAGACATGTCATCCATAGGGTTAAACCTTCATTTTGATATTCCGTCATCAAACTCACACTTCTAGTTCATCGGATGATTCCTTTGAAACCATCAAGGTTGTACTAAAAAAAAATCACCATTGAACCATACATATATGCTTTAATTCTGATTGATTAATTGAACAAAGCATGGCTTTGCTTCTCGTCCTGGTGTTGTCTACCCTGTTGAGTCGGTTCTTATCCTCTCGTTTCACAAGTTAGTATCATAGAAGTGTATACATGCCTATGGATAGACAGTGCCATTGCTGCTGAATAAAGAGTGGCGTTGTGGTGGAATATTATCGGTCACGCCGTCTATGTGTGTAAGAGCAGAGAAGTTAGTATCATTGAAGTGTAGACATGCCTATGGATAGACAGTGCCATTGCCGCTAAATAAAGAGTGTCGTTGTGCTGGAGTATTTCCGGTCGCGTTGTCTATGTGTGTGAGAGAAGAGTCCAATTCGCACACCAGTGGAGGAGACGTGATTTGTGGGTGAAGGAGATTGCCATCGAGAGATACTGGAGATTTCCCATCAGTGAAATCTGGAGCCATCTATTGGAGTCGTTGTTGAGGGAGATTGAGTGAGAGGTGTCGTTGAAATATGGATCCGTCTTCGTTCCCTTCTCTCGCTTCAAGTGATCAGTGATCATTGAATCCAGTGGCCTCCTTCGTCCATGGAAGATACTTCTTTCTGGACGAGAGTTGTTGTACAAAAATATCTGAATTAATAATGAAGAGTCAACGAAATTTATAACCAAATGGAATTTATAACCAGTATGTGCCTCTGACTATTTTGGTCCTAATTTATTAACTGTTTCAGTTCTGGAATGAGTTCGAAGAAAAATTGTGTGAAAGGAGTGTGTTGGTTGTAATTTAAAGTTGTGATTTAAATCTACGGTTATTCGGAAGTGTGGTGAGCCCTAAGTCCAAACCATAAGCTATTGGTTCAACTTCCTCTTTTTTTATTTTTTAAAGAAAGTGATAGGGTACATGAAAACTTGACCTTCGTGGAAGTGTGTTGAAATGTTTGTAATATTGGTGAAAAGAGAAGAGTGTGTTAGACGAGTTTTTTTAACCGGGTGCCTTTCACTTGTGAAGAATCACTGAAGAATCTATCGGTGAAGTCAGTTGCTTGGAGGTCAAAGAATCTCAAACATCGTTGCTCACCTACGTGGAGTGCCAAAGTGGTATCACTTTCGCTGCTACTGGAGGTCTTTGGAGATGATTCTCAACAACAATCGCGTGCGGTGAGCGTGGATCTACTGCTAGCATCATCACTGTGATGCATGAATCTCATCGAGAGATCATCGTTTCTGATCTTGATTCCTGTGGGATTGTGAGAGTCACGAGGAGAAAGTGTTGGGAGAGAAATTTTAATCCGTGTGCACATTATGAAAAAAATCTTGCGTCACAAGAAAGACAACAACCTACAATTTTGATGAAGAAGCGACCTGAATTACAGTTTGAACAAGATGATGTAGATTCTCCCATTGTCAAGAGGAACCGTTGAAATCTCATGCTTCTTGGAGCTTTATCACGATTTCATCTGTTCATTGAAGTTATTCAATCCTCGACCTGGATCACCAACCCTACTGGAGATATCATTGAGGTTAGAGATGAATTGCATCGGATGCTAAATGAGGTTAAGCACCCTTCTTGCTCTCATTTCTTCATAGTGTTGCATAATTTCACAAATAATTTGCACAGTGGGGTTTTCAGGTTGACTTAGTGTTTGTTTGAAAGCACTCTGATGTTATGGTGTAATATTTCATCATTCCGACTATAGCGTGATGTCATTCCAGTTCTAGAGCGATGGTTTAACTGAATTGTGATATTTTAATTTATTTTGGATCTGAAAAGTTGCATGGAGGTGTTAAAGGTAAGTGAGGCGTACATTCCCATTCCATCTGAGTCACGCAACCTCCAAAAGGAAGAATGCACCATGTGTAAGTAAAGGAAAATTAGACAACTTCGAAGAGAGCTGAAACAAATGAGGAGAAAGAATCAGCAGGAAGAGTCATTGTATTTTGCATATCAGTATGATGTGTTTCTAGTTGCAGATGAAGAACCTATGCTTGAGGATCAGAATGCAGGGTTGGACTAGATCAATGAATACCATGAAGAAATCTGAAGTATATAAAATATTGATGTCAAATTTGCCATAATTCTCAAGTATAAATTATGAACCTTGGGCAACTGAAATGAAAAAATTACTATGGTTAGTAGATTTATTGCATTATGATCATGAAGGTTTTGTCAATTTCTATGATAAGAGAAGAGGTACAATAGCATTACAACTTATTATATCAACAGTGGATGAAAACATTTTGTCTAGTATTTTGGGTGATTTTGGTGAAATACCTAGTGCAAAAATATTTTGGGATATTCTTGAAATGAACAAGTGGAGTGAGAATGTTGAAGTTCATGTTGACATTTTTGTTGAAAATGATGATAGTTGTGAAAGCTTTGTAACTAAAATAGCCACTGAAAATGGTAGCATTGAAATTGCAATGATTAATGAAGAAAGTGTGTATGACAGTAAAGTTGCATGTCATAGTAAGGAAATTCCCTATGAAACAATATTTAGTGATTTGGTGAATTCAAATGATGTTGATAATGGATATGTATATGTAACTGTTGATGAACCCCTATGTGAATCTTTAGTAAATTTAGTCAAATTTGATGAAAATTATTCATTTCATGAAGAGTGGTCAATTTTGTTGCATGAGAAACATCTTATTGATGAGCTATTGTTTGGTGAGAATAAAAGCTCATTTGCATACACAAACCAAGTGAAAGACAATCTAATAGAGCCTAGTAAAGAGGTTGAAGACATGAAACAACTAGCTGTGATAGAAGTTGAAGCTAAAAATGAATATTTGTATGCAACGAGCAAGGAAGAAAGACGAAGAAAGAAAATCTCTCTTAGAAGAGAAAAATGAAAAGAACTAGTATGATTCTTCCTATGATTTTTCATATGATTGTAACAATGTTTTTGAGTTTGCAAGTTTACAAGACAACAGTTCATTTTGAATAATGTATGATTATGAAGAAAACAAGGAAGAAAATGAAGCTATTGATGAAGAAAATATTGAGTCAATTTTTATGGTGTGGAGCCCAAAATAAATCAGGTATTATTATGAATTGATGTTGCAATAGTCCATTGAGAAAGACATTGATTATTGTATCCAGAAACGAAAGCAACCCACTAAAGAGAAATTGGAAGAATTTGCAAGCATTAAAGACAAACACTTCCAAGAACCTGCAGAAGTATTGAGGACAAAGAACAATAGTTAGCTGCCAAGTTCCAAAATGAAGAAGAACAAAGACAGTTAGACATTGAAGCATAACAAAGTCAAGATGAAACATATTTGGAGCATCAATCCAAGGAAGAAGCTCCATCTCCATCACTATCTGACAACAAGAAAGGTCAAGATGAAATTGTTAGAGTCAAGTTATAACCCTAGCTGAGACTAAGACCAACATACATGTTACCTATGTTAGGCATTTGTATTGTAGACAAACCATTTCTCCATTAAAGGGGAGACTTAGAAATAATGGAGATTAGTTACAGTGATTAGTTGAGTTTGGCTCCAACCGTTTCTAAATTGTATGTCATCATATATATATGTTGTAATTCTCATTGATTAATTGAACAAAGTGTGGCTTTGCTTCTGCGACCTCCATGTGTTGTCTAGCTTGTGGAGTCGGTTCTCATCCTCTTGTTTCTTAAGTATAACCAGCAACCAGGGTCCAACGCGACAGTTATGAGGAGGCTACAAACTTCTATGCTACCATCTCGTCGTGCTTCCGTGAGAATATGGATGACGACAAAGGGGAAATTCAGTTGGAGAAACCCATGACTATTGATCAGAAGGTGGTGGGTGTCACCATAAACTGGGTTCGAGATGTAGGTAGCACTCATGCTTGGGAGAAAAAATATTGGAAAAAAGTGGGTTGTATTGGCACATCAAGACCCCCCTGTGCTAAATGTTGTAGACTAGAGAAGATTCCCAGAATAACATTCAACTACAACTCGACGACCTGCACCTACTTCTCAGGGAGGCTCTCTCTCATATTTCACCCTCCAGCACAATCATGATTACTTACATACCAAAAAGAACAACCAAGTCTACTCCTAATAAACCTCAGACGAGACCAGAGCTCCTCCATCCTCATAATATGCATGTACCTTTGTTTAAATTTTGAATGAATAACATAACAAGAGAGCTCCTCCATCCTCATAATATGCATGTACCTTTGTTTAAATTTTGAATGAATAACATAACAAGAGACAATAATGGAGTCACCTCCTTCCTCTAGCTCTTCTATTATATTGTTTCTCTAACTTTAAAATCTCTTTTTTTAAATTTATATATGTATGCTGCTTTGATAAGATAACATAATTTTAAATATATATATATATATATATATATATATATATATATATATATATATATATATTAAAAAATTACTAATAAATGGATGTTTTATCGCTTGGTTTCATTTTCGTATCTCATCTTCTTCAAACTTTTCAAATCTTGTTTGATGTCATAAATAGGTTTGTGTTTCAACTTTTTCAACTTCTTTAATATATAGTTTCATTTTTCTATTTGTAAATCACTTTTTAAAATATGAATAAACAAAATTTTACTACACTATGATGTATATATATTTTTTAAATAATATGAATAAATTGCAAATTATAAACAAAATTTTATGACAATATTTTAAATTTTAAATAATATAAATAAATGAAAATTATATATATATATATATATATAAATTCACATATCTTTAAGCAGGCGAATGTGAATGCAGAAGTAATTTGTGGAAGATTGAATATTAATGTTGTTAATTGTAATTATAAATATATTGCAATTAAAATGATTGTATTTGAAGTTGGTTCACTGTATTGATGATGTTTGGCTCATGCCCCCAAGACGTCTCTACTTGTATAAAGGCAACATGGAACAGTTCACCACTCAGTCCATTGAACAGACAAACACTGTTTGGCATTGCAACCTCTTATCTTAACCCTTTGTCCCCACTTAAACAATGTGTCTACTACCATCAATAGGCAAAGACCTTACATGAAGCCCCTAAAGCACCATATATCTTCCCTCTATGAATGTCTCTAAATACATGTTTCTATTAATTAAAATTAGCGTATTTAATTATTTTTAAAAGACATCCATGTTCTTCATGAAGATGTTCTTTTCTCAACATTGCTTAGTATATTAATTGGTTATGGATAGGTCATCCACATTATTGGTAAAGCTATGCATTTTACTCAACATCGTTTAATAATAATAATGTACTTGTATGTAATAAAACTCAATAAAGGTACTTTAAGAATAAATGAGGGACAAACCCCTATAATTTCAACATTCCTTTCATACCTAACATTTTCTACGTGTCCAAAAGACTAATTGATTGATGTATTGTATGTAGTAAATATTAATTTTACCTCCATAATAAAAGGGTACCCTCCAAGAACTGACATGTCTCAATGAAGACGGTGAAGAATTAGGCGTGTCAGACATTGGAAGGATTGAATTATCTTCGTAATCGTAACCCCTGCATAATTCATAGAGATCTGAATTTTAACAATATATTCATGACTGGTAATACTAGTGTTCTAAATATCGTAGATATGAATTTCGTGACTATTGTGTCAAACGATCACATTGCACACTATCATTAGGACACCAGAATTCATGGCTACAGAATTATATGAAGAGGATTATAATCAACATGTAGATGTTTATTCGTTTGGCATGTGCTTACTGGAGATGGTTACTTTGGCGATTCCTTACAACAAGTGTCGTAATGTTTCTCAAATTAATTAGAAGGTGATCTATGGTATAAGGTATGCATCATTGCAAGAGGTTACCAATTAAAAAATGAGACAATTTAATGAAAAATGTTTGACGCCAATGCCACTGAGGCCTTATGTTGTAGAGCTTCTAATGGACCATTTTTTATAGGACTCCAAGTGAGTAGCTAGTACATGTACATGCTATACTCTCTACTCTTTATCGAAATGAACTTGTATAAGCATATTTACTGTTTTGCTACAATTTTGTGTAGTATTTAATTTCTAGAGTAAAGTGTTGGAATTTTGTACTAAATGTTAACCTAAGGTCTCAAGTATAAACTATATAAAAAAATGCATAAGACGATCAGATTCAAGAATATTATGTACATTTCTACATGATAAAGTAATCCAATATTAATAATATACATATTACATAAATTTATAAACCATAAACTTTATGTATCCTCGTAAATATTACTCGAAATACTAAAATGATAAGATCCTACTTAAAAATTTATAGATGTACAATATTCCAGAGGAAAAAGTTATCATATAAAGTTATCTTGTACATAAATTTGAACCCTATAGGTATGGAATGTATTTAAAACACTCGAGGATAAATTCCTACCACCAAAACATGATACTTATTACTAATAAAAAATTATGTTCTTCTTGATTTGAGCATTCAAACAACGCTTGCTTCCACAAGTGATTCTAGTGATGTTCCCCTTTCCAGTATAATGAAGATTCCTTATCGGTGGCATGTAGGGTTTAGAGGCTTTTGAATACGTGTGATAGTGTGATTTAACTTCTTTCATGCATTAAAAAATATGGCAATTGTTGTTGACAACATAGATGAAAGAGAAGGCATAACGAGCCATTATCTAGCCCATGATTCTTCTGCAATGTATATTGGAATCAAAGGATGGATCTTGGTTTTACTTTTGAGCATGGTTTTATCATGTTGTTAGGGTTTTGGGTTTCAAATACAAGAAAAAAAAATGCAGATAAGAAGGTTTAATGAGATTCGATCATGTGACCTTTGAGTTCGCTATACAGAGTAGGGAGTGGTTTGTATTGGCAGTGAAGAAGGGCAGAAAATGATTGAGATGTAGATGATGTTTGAGTTTGGTCTTCAAATTTGAACACACCCACTTTGGTATTAATATATTCCTCAGCATCACTTACACCATCAAGTTCATAACAATTGGTTTAGTTAAGATAATGAAAGGATATTGGATTTCCTAACTTGTATCTTTTAATATCCTGAAAACATCACAAGACAATTTGTAAGTTGTGATTTATTGTATAATGATATTCAAATCAAATGAGTAGATATGATGGATACTTCCAACATTGCACCAAGTCACCAAGTCTTGGACCAAAATAGGAAACCATTGTCCATATAAAGTATCAGACAGATGATAACATACCTTAGGTGGAGCAATGCAAAGTAGGTAAAAGAAATGATAGTTGCTTTCTAGATCTAAAACTTGACAGACACAATACCTTTCTAGAAGGTAGGTTCTCATAACAATTCTCGATATCCTTCCAGTCTTGTCGAACTGAAGCTCCACAAATTTCCCAAAATTACTATAAAAAAGAGGTATGCTTTCCATGTTAGTCTAACACAAGAGATGGTGAATATCCATAAGAAATTCTATAGAATAGTAGGCCAATGGAAACACAATATCCCATACCCCAATCCTCTCTATTGAAATTGTCTTTGTCGTATTTTGTTTTCTTTTGGTGTAGTTTTCCATTTTTTCTCTATGTACTCCACTTGTAAATGAGTCTTATATGCATTTTTATCCATTTGACACCTTTATTATTCTATATCCCACTCTTCAAAAAAAAATCTTCAATTTGAGCTAAATGTTTTCTTCCTCTTTTTTAGCTTAATTCCATTGATTTTAGTTGTATCCCTATCGTTGTTTACCAGTAAAATTTGTTTCCTAGACAAAATCAATGTTCTCGTTGCATCCAATTTTATTGGGTAAATTACATGTTTCACTAAGTTGTATCCTGTAATGGGCATTGGTTTTTACTCTTAGACAACTTGTTATCTGAGGTTTTTACACTTGCTCGATTTGGTTCCATGTGTCTATAGATATACTTTATGTGCATAGTTATGAGCATTGGGGTTATGAGCATTTGAAAAGGGGTGTCCAACATATGTCAGTCATAAGCCTATGTTATCTTGCATCTCTTTTGTGGTAGGAAGATTTGGTCCTCTCTCCTTACAATGTTTTTCTCGTACTTCATGTCTCACTTTAAATTCTCATTGAAATCTAGTCCCAAATATTTATAGTTTTGGGTTATTTCTAGTTGCTAGCCTTCAACATTAATTTATGCAAAAAAAACTAAAAGGCCACTAAATAAGCTGATTGGTTGCATAGTATCCCAATTGTTAGTATCACATCATTTACATGCAACATTATATGTATGATATTCTTCCTATGCTCATCCCTCTATCATCTTTCATATTTATCCATTTCTCTAATTTATCTATATAAACGTCCAATAATATAAAATAAAAAGACAACTTTGTTTCACCTCATAATCATTGTTATGCATTCCAAATACCTTTACAAGACATCAGAGTCCTACACTTAGGATCCTGAACAAGGCTACAAATTCACTTTCCCTTGCTTAGTCAAGGTGTGCGGTCATTTGGGTTATCTAGAAGAGGGCAGGACTATTCATGGTGACATAAAAACAAGTGAATTTGATGGAGATGTATTTGTAGGGAATGCCCTTGTGGCCATGTATGCCAAGTGTGGAAATATAGAGGATGTGCGCAAAGTGTTCGACAAAATTTCTAAGAGTAATGTTATA